>CAUYRH010087254.1:0-11248 GCA_963574655.1 Perodicticus potto
TTTTTGGAGACAGAGCCTCAAGCTGTCACCCTGGATAGAGTGCTGTGGCATCACAGCTCACAGCAACCTCCAATTCCTGAGCTCAAGCGAGTCTCCTGCCTCCGCCTCCCAAGTAGCTGGGACTACAGGCGCCTGCCACAATACCCGGCCATTTTTTGGTTGCAGCCGTCATTGTAGTTTGGCCGGCCCGGGCTGCATTCGAACCCGCCAGCTCAGTTGTATGTCACATGGCTGGCACCTTAGCTGCTTGAGCCACAGGCACCGAGCCTATTTTTCTTTTTTATCTTTTTTATCTTTTTTATTTTATTTTATTTTATTTTATTTTGAGACAGAGCCTCAAGCTATCACCCAGGGTAGAGTGCCTTGGCATCACAGCTCACAGCAACCTCCGACTCTTGGGCTTAAGCGATTCTCTTGCCTCAGCCTCCCAAGTAGCTGGCACTATAGACGCCTGCCACAATGCCCAGCTATTTTTCAGTTGTAGTTGTCATTGTTGTTTGGCAGGCCCAGGCTGGATTTGAACCCGCCAGCTCAGGTGTATGTGACTGGTGCCTTAGCCGCTTGAGCTACAGGCACCGAGCATGTATTATTTTTCTTAATGTTTACCTTAATCACAGCTTCATTTATAGCATTTAGACTTCCAAGAATTTAATGATGAATATGTTTAAAAATTTTCAAGCTACATAAGTAAGAATTTACTTTCTAAATTTGTGGACAACTCTCCTTAAAAAAGAGCTGTCTTAATGTATACATGATCTCTGTATTTATGACTTAATAAAAAAAAAAAGCTATCACTTTTCCTCAGCTTAACACTTAAGGCGGAATACCTATAGTGGGTGAATTTGCCTTGTTCTTATTGTCTAATAGTCTCAGGAATAGCAAGTCTCCATTTAAAGCATGTGTATGTGTATAATATATATATATATAAAATATAACCCCTTTTTTTTCCAGACCTCTTAAGCCATGAAAATGCAGCAACGCTGAATGATGTAAAGACCCTGGTCCAGCAGCTATACACCACACTGTGCATTGAACAGCACCAGTTAAACAAGGAAAGGGAGCTCATCGAAAGATTAGAGGATCTCAAAGAGCAGCTGGCTCCCCTGGAAAAGGTGAAAGTTCAGTTCTCACATTTTTCTCATCCCCTCTATTTTTTCCAGAGCATACATGTTTCTGTTTTTTCTTCTAAGTTTTATGCAATTGAGTCACGTCAATCATATTAGTCCACTAAGTTACAAGACTAAATTGTAAAGTTCTAAGCAAAGCTAAGAAAAGACTTAAAAAGGAATAGTTTGGAGCCTTGGTAATGGATTTAGATTAATGTACTGCCCTGGGAAGGAAAAATGAAGGATGATTCCATTTTGATTGGGAGATGAAGGCAATAATGAGATTAATTCTTACGCATTGCCAAATGCCTAATAATAAAATCCGTGTCTGTTATAAATAAATAAATAAAATTGCCCTTAACCAGATTTACCACCTTTAAAATAAAACTTGGAATAATTGCTGATCAGGAAAGGTTCTTTAGTATAGTAGATAATGATTTTAGCCAAGTTAAACAATGAATACTATTATCAGCCCTCTGTGTCCATGGATTCTACAACTACAAATCCAACCAACCTGGGATGGAAAACATTTAGGGGGAAAGACTAACTTAAAAAAAGAAAAAGTAATAAAAAATAATACAAATTTAAAAACCAATACAACAACTATTTACATAGCATTTACATTGTATTATAAGTAATCTAGAGATGATTTAAAGTATATGAGAGGCTATGCGTAGGTTATATGCAAATACTATACCATTTTATATAGGGGACTTGAGCATTTATGGATTTTGATGTCACTGGTCTTAGAACCAATCCCACACAGACACCAAGGGATGACTTCCCATCAAATATTATGCACCTATTACAAATGAGTATGTTAGATCTAATGTGCTATAGAAAATATTCATGAGGTATTATGAAAAGTAAATTATAAAACTGTGCATACTATAATGTAATTTAAATGTGTTATGCATAAAGATATACCCATTTTGTGTATTTTTCCTATATATATTTATATATATATACACACACACACACACAAAGAAAAAAATCAGAAAGAATATATTCCAAAATGCTAAGAGAGAAGTAGAATTATGATTGATTTTTCTTCTTTATGCTTTTCTGAATGTTTACAATGAATATATCTTACCTTTTTTAATGATGCAGTTATTTCCATAAGAAATTTGATAATAAGGATTAAAGAGAGGAACAAATACTCTTTTTTTTTTCTTTATTTTTGAGACAGAGCCTCAAGCTGTTGTCCTGGGTAGAGTGCCATGGCATCACAGCTCACAGCAACCTCCAACTCCCGGGCTCAAGCAATTCTCCTGACTCAGCCTCCCAAGTAGCTGGAACTACAGGCACCCGCCACAACGTCCGGCTATTTTTTGGTTGCAGCCGTCATTGTTGTTTGGCGGGCCTGGGTTGAATTTGAACCCGCCAGCTCAGGTGTATGTAGCGGGCACCTTAACTGCTTGAGCCACAGGCGCCGAGCCAACAAATACTCTTAATATTATGCCCTGTCCGAATTTATAAAACTAATTATTATTTATTTAGTATTTACTGTGGGACATGAATTATGCTAAGTGTTTTACATGTATTCTTTTATCCTCAGAAAACTTTGTAATGAAGTTAATGTTAATTTGCAAATCACTGAACTGTTCTGAATCCAGAGTTCATGTTCTGCCCATAGTATATCATTTAAGTTAAAAACTAACAATATGTTAAATCTTGTACACAACAATGAGAAAATATTGGTATGTTTATATTTTCCTCTTCAAGAGAAGGTAATCTTGTGGTTGAATATAGAGCTGTTGGAACTGAATTCAACTTCGTGGGTGAAACATAAAATGAATGACCCCCAAATCAGTTATTTCTCTAAGATATTTTTTTCAATGAAAACTCAGATCAGACACTATTTAGGAAAATAAACTATATTTACTAGAATTGAGACTAGGTTTTGTCTTATTTATGAGCCCTGCTTCTTTAGTGAACACAGAACACTTGAAGATTTTTAAATTGGTTCTATGTCAAAATGCCTTACATGGATCATGTGTGCCCAACAGGTCCGAATTGAGATTAGCAGAAAAGCTGAGAAGAGGACCACTTTGGTGCTATGGGGTGGCCTTGCCTACATGGCCACACAGTTTGGCATTTTGGCCCGGCTTACCTGGTGGGAATATTCCTGGGACATCATGGAGCCAGTCACCTACTTCATCACTTACGGAAGTGCCATGGCAATGTACGCATATTTTGTAATTACACGCCAGGTAAGAAATCTTCAAGTAACTTTTCATGAGCTCAAGTGTTAGTTCTCAAAGCAGTTCTCTTTTCTCTCATGTTTAAGTATTCATTTATCCTTTACACATACACACACGTATGTGCCTGTGCACATGTGTACTAGTTACATGGGAAACTATGAACGTTTTGAGACAGACCATGTTCATTATTTCACTTCCAAGAAACACAGTCACCAGTATCCTTTCTGATTCACCCATGCAACTTTGAGCTTGCTCAGCTTATCAGTGTTGCTGGGAGGGCTTCATTTGTTTCTGTCCAAGCAGATTTTACATTTCTTGATTTTTGTGTATCTCAAAACTTTTGTAATGACCCACATATACATCAGGCACTATTCTAGGCGTTAAACCTTGCCTCATCAAGTTTATAAACTCTTAAGAAAGACATATAAATCATTAAATTCAGAAAAATAGACTGTAGTAAGGTGTGGAATAAGAGGGCCAAGGGGAAAAGTGGTCAGCTATAGAATAAATTGTTCACCTATATTGGCTTGGCTTTTTGTGTGCTATGTAATAATTTAATAGTTGTATGAAGAAAGATCCATGCTTTTTATTTTTATTGAGTTAGAATGGAGAGCTGATGATAACTAGTCAAATACTTAAATCCTGAATTTCTAAGTAAGGTGAAAGGATAGGTGTTTTATTGTTTTTTTATTTCATGCAAGAGAAGTGAAAATCGCTTTATACCCTTGGCTTATTTCTCTTTTTAATTGATACATAGTAATTGTACATTTATACATTGATAAAGGTGATATTTTGATACACATGTACATATGTAATGTATAATGTCCAAATCAGAGTAATTGGCATATCTATCGCTTCCAACATTTATCATTTATTTATGTTAGACATCGTTAAAAAATTGTTTAGCTATTTTGAAATTTACCAACAGTTATTGTTAACTCTAGTTACTCTATTGTGCTATTGAACACTAAATCTTATTCTTCCTATCTAACTATAATTTTGAATTCATATAACTCATCTCTGCGGGGGCCTCTGTTCTACTCTCTGCCTCTATGGGATAAACTTCTATAGGATTAACATTTTTAGCTCTCACATGAGTGACAGCAAGCCATAGTTGTCTTTCTGGGCCTGGTTTATTTCACTTGACATAATGGCCTCTGGTTTTAACTGTGTTGTGGTAAATGTCAGGATTTCATTCTTTTTTGTGGTTGCATAGTATTGCATTGCATATATGGGTATATGCCACATTTTCATTTCTTTTCTTTTTTTTTTTTTTGAGATGTTGCCCTTGATAGAGTGCTGTGGCATTACAACTCACAGCAACCTCAAACTCTTAGGCTTAAGTGATTCTCTTGCCTCAGCCTCCCAAGTAGCTGGGACTATAGGTGCCCACCACAACTCTGGCTATTTTTTTGTATTGTTGTTTAGCAGGCCCTGGCTGGTTTTGTATATGGGCCCAGTATATATGGCTGGTGCCCTCACCACTAAGAGTGCCATGACATCTTAGCTCACAGCAACCTCAAACTCTTGGGCTCAAGTCATCCTCTTGCCTCAGCCTCCCAAGTAGCTGGAACTATAGGCCCCCACCAGAACACAAGGCTTTTTTTAGAGACAGGGTCTCACTCTTGATGAGGCTGTTCTCTCAGAACTACTGAACTATGGTGATCCACCTACCTCACCTCCCAGAGTGCTAGGATTTTAAGCATGAGCCACCACGCTGGCTATCCATTCATTTGTTGATGGACACTTAAGTCAATAACATATCTTGGTGATTGTGACTAGTGCTGCAATAAACATGGGAGTGCAGACATCTCTTTGATATACTAATTTCCTTTTCTTTGGATGTTTATACCCACTAGTGTGATTTCTGGGTCACATGGTATTTCTATTTTTAGTGTTTTGAGGAACTTTCATACTGTTTTCCATGATGGCTGTAATAATTTACATGACCACCAACAGTATATAAGAGTTCCCCATTCTTCACATCCTTGCCAGCATTTGTTATGTAGTCTTTTTTATTATAACCATTTTAACTGTTTTGATTTGTATTTCCCTGATGATTAGTGATGGTGAGAATTTTTTTATATACCTGTTGACCGTTTGTATGTCTTCTTTTGATAAACATCTACGGATCATTTGCCCATTTTTTAATTGAATAATTTATTTTCTTGCTGTTGAGTTGAGTTCCTTTTGTTTTCTGAGTATTAATCCCTTGTGGATGAATACTGTGTAGATATTTTCTCCCATTCTGTAGATTGTCTCTTCACTCTGCTGATTGTTTCCGTTCCTTTTTAGTTTGATATAATTTCATTTGTCTATTTTTGCTTTTATTGCCTGTGCTTTGAGATCTTATCCAGAAACTCTTTCCCAGATCAACGTCCTGCATTATTTCTCTTATATTTTATTCTTGTAGCTTCTTAGTTTGGGGTCTTTTTTTTTTCTTTTTTGCGACAGAGTCTCACTCTATTATCCTTGGTAGAGTGCCATGGCGTCATAGCTCATAGCAACCTCAAACTCTTGGGCTCAAGTGATCCTCTTTCCTCAGCTTCCCAAGTAGCTGGGTGTATAGACCCCCACCACAATGCCCAGCTAGTTTTTCTATTTTTAGTAAAGATGGGAGTCTCACTCTTGTTCAGATTGGTCTCGAACTCCTGAGCTCAAGCAATCCACCTGCTTCAGCCCCGCAAAGTGCTAGGATTACAGGCATGAGCCACTATGCCCCACTCTTAGTTTTGGGTCTTTTCTTTTTTTTTTTTTTTTTTTTTTTTTGACATAGAGTCTCACTATGTTACCCTTGGTAGAGTGCCATGGCGTCACAGCTCACAGCAACCTCAAACTCTGGGGCTTAAGTGATTCTCTTGCTTCAGCCTCCCAAGTAGCTGGGACTACAGGCACCCACCACAATGCCCAGCTATTTTTTGGTTGTAGTTGTCATTATTGTTTGGCAGGCCTGGGCTGGGTTCGAACCCGCAACCTCCCGTGTTATGTGGCTGGCACCCTAGCCACTGAGCTACAGATGCCGAGCCAATTTTGGGTCTTTTCTTTTACTTAAGTCTTTCATTCCTTTTGAGTTAATTTTTATATGTGGTAAGAGATAGGGAGTCTAGTCTCATTCTCTGACATATGGATATCCAGTTTTCTCATCTCTGTTTATTGAAGAGACTCTCCATTCCCCATCATATGCTAGTGGCATCTTTGTTAAAATCAGTTAGCTATAAATGCACAGATTCATTTCTGGGTTCTCAGTTCTGTTCCACTGATTTATGTGTTTGTTTTTATGCCAGTAACATGCTGTTTGGGTTACCATAACTTCGTCGATATTTTGAAGTCAGTCAGTGCAATATCTCCAGCTTTGTTCTCTTTGCTAAGGATTACTTTGCTATTTGCTTTTATTATTCCATATGAATTTTTGGTTTTTTCCATTTCTAAGAAGAATATAATTGATTTCTTGATAGGAATCTGAATCAGTAGATTGCTTTGGGTAGTATTGGTCTATTCTTTATCAACTAAAGCTCATTTATAATTTTATGATGAAGAAATGGAGTCTCAGAGAGGGTAAGTAAGCTACCCAAGCATTGTATCTAATAACTCATAGGACCAGGAATTGAACACAGATTTGTCTGGCCCTGTTGGCTGGGGTTTTTTTTTTTGTTTTATTTGGGGTTTTTTTGTCTATTTGTTTTTTTGTTGTTGTTGCAGTTTGGTGGGGGTTCAAACCTGCCACCCTCAGTATATGGGGACAGCACCCTACCCACTGATCCACAGGCGCCTCCCCAGCTGTTTTCTTTCTACTCAGTCACCGTGTTGCCTTCTGTTGACTTCATCTATGAGTAGTTAGTTCTGAAAAACACAATCTAGAACTAAAATAGAAATAGAAATATGTTGGAGAAATAACTGCATACAAAAAGCTCTGTTTTGTAAATGTTTTCTTGAACTACAGATCCATTCAATTGTTAGACTTTGAACATAGTGTTACTTTTTTCCCTCTCCTTATGTTGTGAGATCTTTAACACCCTATCTGTTAATAGTTAAATGCGCCACTTCTGTGATTGCCAAAACATTCTTGCTGCCCCCAAGTGACAAGTTGCAAAATAGCAGTAGTATTAATCAAGTCACTATTTGGGGTATGAATAGGAAAACACTGATTAAATAAAATGTAGGCAGAATTTTTCACGTTAAATATTTTTTTACTTAACTGATATACATAATTAAAACCCGTAAAGCAAAATACTTGTTGAATAGCATTTAAACTCTTCTGCAACCTAGATTGTATCCCAGTAGTAGATTAAGTTCTTTTTTCTATTGGACTAATGTTTTCCTAAATTTCAGATTAATATGAGGGTACAAACAATTATGTTACAAGGTTTGCATCTGTTAGGTAAGGTCCCTGTTGTGCTTATGCTCTTCACCCAGGAGGCGTGCCGTATACTCTTACATTGTGCCCATTAGGTGAGAGCGAACCAAACCGCCCTCCTCCTCCCTTCAGTGTAAAAGTGTTCCCTTCTCTCCACATCTACACCAGTGTCTGTAGATGAAGTTCTAAAGAATCTTTATAAGATGACAAGTTCCTAGAAATAATAAAATCAAGTGGAATATTAACTTTCACTGACTAATATTGCAATGAAACCTAAGCACAAATTTCTATCATGTAGAAGAGTAACCTGGCAGAAAGAATTGTTAAGGGTTACGTCGGCATTCACACGGACCACCCCTCCACCTACTTTCAGCAGAGGGAAAGGAGCTCCACAAGAGTGAAAACTGAGTCTTGTAGAGTAAAAAACACCTTAGATATTACAGTGCATAAACATATACAGTATACCCTTCTTTGAGGAGGAGGAACAGTCAGGAAGAAAATGTCTCAAAAAGGCCACTTGGGCAATAATAAAAAAAGTTGATAAACACTGATCTAGCTTTGAATATGTGTACTCTAACTTCTCAATTCCAACACCATGAGTTTATATTGCACTCCAGCAAACCACTTCAATGGCCCTTTGAGGCTTTCCTTTCTAGAACTGTCCCACTTAGAAATTAGTGTATTAATTTTGGCCACATATTCTTTTTCTAGTACTTTTATTCACTCACTATTTCCATTGACCTCATCAAGACCTTGAGGCTACTGACATCTTTCTCTTAATTTTTTCCTTTTGCCTCCCTCCCGTATTGCTTCTTTTCTGTCCAATTTAGACCATATTGTCATTCTCTTCTTAATGCTTTTTCTCTTCATCTTTCTATCATATATACTCTACAAACTCCTTTTTTTGGGGGGACAGATCCTCAAGCTATCACCCTCAGTAGAGTGCGGTGGCGTCACAGCTCACAGCAACCTCCAATCCCTGGGCTTAAGCGATTCTCTTGCCTCAGCCTCCCAAGTAGCTGGGAGTACAGGCGCCCACCACAACACCCATCTATTTTTTGGTTGTAGTTGTCATTGTTGTTTGGCAGGCCTGGGCTGGATTCGAACCTGCCAGCTCTGGTGTATGTGACTGGCGCCTTAGCCACTTGAGCTACAGGCACTGAGTGTACTGTACAAACTCCTCATCTGGAATTAATCTAGCCCTTTATCCTATACAAGATACTAAGCATTATTAGGGAAAAATCATGTAATAGTGTGGAATGGGCCACTACTTAAGTTTCTAATTATATTTCCTTTCTTCATACCCCCACAGTAGCTATTCTAAGACTTCACATCAGGCTTCCCATCCCACCCTTAACCTTGCCTCCTACTTCTAGAAAATTGAAGTTAATATAAGTTTTCAAATTCCTAGACTTGATGGATTTAACTGTATCTGTACCTTTACACTATTTTCTTTAAGCCCCAAGAAGAGATGGCATTTTCTTAGTGAGGGATAGCCCCTTCACAGTGTTTTTAATCCCATTCCCTCCTTCTAGTATTTTTTTCTGGTTTATTTTTTGGGTTCACTGTTTTCAACTTCTTCTCTGACTCTCTTTCCTTCATAACCAAGCCGTATGCATCTCTTCTCACCTAGCATGAAATCATAAAATGTCTAGAATAGAGTGTAGCACCTAGTTGCTTAATAAATGTTGCCCCAAAGAGGGAGAATAGATTTGAATAAATTTAAATACTGTGCCTTTACATCCTAAGCAAACATAGATAGGTACCCCTGGTAAGAGCATTTTACCTGAATGTAGAGAGAGGGCTTTCCCTCAAGTTCTTAATCCACCAATTATCCCAATTCCATCAATATTAATGATTGCAAACCTCAATTTTATCCATTTTTAAAAGGCTTGCATAGGCCTTTATCATTCACCAATATCTGTCCTCATCAGTAATTAATGATAAATAATAATTTACTTTTGTTTCTACTTATGGCCTACTGGGCGATTAGACCATTCCTCTGATTAGGAAAAGTTAGAATTGTTAGATAAAATATAATGTACATCTCCCTAAAGACTCTAGAGAGCTAACAAAATAGCAAAAACTGGCCAGGCAAGGATCAAAAGAAGAGGATCCCAGGAAGATAATCCAAACATTTAAGTGTGCTTTTCACTCTGGGGCTTTATGCTGATTAAAGAAGGTATTGAATACTGACACACTCTGGTGGGACTGCCATCTACCACAACCTCTATGGAAAGTAGTGTGGAGAGACCTCAGTGATCCAGCAATCCCACTACTAGGTATTTACCCAAAGTAAAATAACACATTTTATAAAAAGACACTTGCACTCGAACATTTATAGCAGCACAATCCACAGTCGCAAAGATATGGAAACAACCCTAGTGGCCACCAATACATGAATGGATTAATAAAATGTATACCATGGAGTACTACTCAACCATAAAAAAAATGATGATGTAGTAGTATCTTTTGTAACAACCTAAATGGAATCTGAGACCATTTTTCTAAGTGAGGTATTGCAAGAATGGAAAAACAAGCACTACATGTACTCAGTACTAAACTGGAACTAGTTGATCAATACTTATGTGCATATATGGAGTTATAACTCAAAAAGAATCAAGTAAGTGGGAGAAGAGAAGAGAGGTTGGGTTAGTCCACGTCTAGCAGGTACAATGCACACCTTCTAGGTGAAGGGCACACTTATTACTTTGACCTAAAATGTATAAAACCAAAATATATAACCAAAATGTGTGTACCTACCCCTGTAACATTCTGAAATAAAAAATAAAAATTTAAAAAAGGATGGTATGGCGGAAAGGCCAAGAAGCTGAGTCATGCTTGCTAACCTAGACGGACCAGGGATCCCTAAGTAGATGAAACACTCTTGCTTTGGTTTGGAACCTTTAAAGGTTGCTATTGTAGCAGAAGGAGAAACCTGTTGTAGGCTCTCTCAGTGACTATAGCTCCATAAAGTAGATTGAAGTAGTCCTAGGATAGTGGTAATCCTAGAGTGCTGATGCTCTTTCCAAGAGGAAACAAACATAAATCATAATTGGGAGAAGATAGCATTATCCTAAACCTTAAATTATTTCTACAAATAATTTTGCAAATGTGAAATTACGCATATAGTCAAAAAATAAGCAAATACATAAGGAAATACCTACAGAAACAAAAACCTTTAGAAGCAGACAAAGGGGTTCCAGATACTGGCATTATCACACATAGCTTTAAAATAATTATACTTAACTATAATCAGGGATATAAAAGGCAAGGTTGAGAATATTGGCAGATAACTTGTTTTTTTAAAGAACCAAATGAGGTTCAGCGCCTGTAGCTCAATGGGCTAAGACGACAGCCACGTACACCTGAGCTGACGGGTTCGAATCCAGCCCGGGCCTGCCAAACAACAATGATTGCTGCAACCAAAAAATGGCCGGGCATTGTGACGGGCGCCTGTAGTCCCAGCTACTTGGGAGGCGGAGGCAGGAGACTCGCTTGAGCCCAAGAATTGGAGGTTGCTGTGAGCTGTGATGCCACAGTGCTCTATCCAAGGTGACAGCTTGAGGCTCTGTCTCAAAAAA
>CAUYRH010087255.1:0-15813 GCA_963574655.1 Perodicticus potto
AGGCTGAAACTGAACCCACACCTCTCACCATTAACTAAGATAGACTCTCACTGGATTAAGGACTTAAACTTAAGACATGAAACTATAAAAATTCTAGAAGAAAGTGCAGGGAAAACTCTTGAAGGAATCGGCTTGGGTGAATATTTTATGAGGAGGATTCCCCAGGCAATTGAAGCAGTATCAAAGATACACCACTGGGACCTGATCAAATTAAAAAGCTTCTGTACAGCCGAGAATATAGTAAGTTTAGCAAGCAGACAGCCCTCAGAATGGGAGAAAAGATTTGCAGGTTATGCCTCTGACAAAGGTTTAATAACTAGAATCCACAGAGAACTCAAACGTATTAGCAAGAAAAGAACAAGTGATCCCATCTCAGGGTGGGCAAAGGACTTGAAGAGAGACTTCTCTAAAGAAGACAGGTGCACAGCCTACAGACACATGAAAAAATGCTCACCATCCTTAATCATCAGAGAATTGCAAATCAAAACTACTTTGAGATATCACCTAACTCCAGTAAGATTGGCCCACATAACAAAATCCCAAAACCAGAGATGTTGATGTGGATGTGGAGAAAAGGGAACACTTCTACCCTGCTGGTGGGAATGCACACTAATACGTTCCTTTTAGAAGGATGTTTGGAGAGTACTTAGAGATCTAAAAATTGACCTGCCATTTGATCCTATAATTCCTTTACTAGGCATATACCCAGAAGACCAAAAATCACATTATAACAAAGACATCTGTACCAGAATGTTCATTGCAGCCCAATTCATAATTGCTAAGTCATGGATTCCCCAATTTCTGACGTTAAAAAAGCAAGGAGAGAGAGAGAGAGAAAATACCTCCTACTGATAGACCTGCATCTGCCTGCATTTCTGTTTAGTTCATTTCAATTTCTTGTATCAAAAGAATGTAGTGACTTAACATTTACCATTGATCAGAAAGAGACAGTTTCTTGTTTCCATTTCTAAAAACAGACCCCACATAAACACCATACTTTTTTTAAAAAAAACATGAAGAACAGGTAGTAAGGCATGAGTTATATCGAGTAGCTCTGTTTCCCTGACTTCCTAATAACATTTCATGGCTCTCTTTTCTTTGTTTTCTCCCTCTTACTATAAATATCAGCGCTGATGACTGACTTTTATTGCTGCCTCTCATGCAAACTCCTCAGGCTTGCAAATCAGCTACTGATTCTAGGAACCATCTCTGAGTCTCCCTCCCTGGCTCACACGGTTTCCTGGTGGGGCTTCAGGGCAACAATGAACACACACATTGTGCAGCATGTGGATTTGAATAGTGGAACTTGAAGGTTGAGTTCTCGAGTCCGTGAATCATCCATTTCAACCCCCAAGGTGCTCGGCACAAGGCACTGCCCCCTGAACATTTTGTCTATTGAAAGGACAGTCTGGACAGGTGACACAAATAAATGGAAAAGGGGAATAGAAATGTTTGTAGCAAAACCTTCCCGCGAGCAGTAATTCTACTTGCTACTTTAAGCACTGTTGCTCTTTAAAAATAACTATTCAAGGTACTTTATCTTCATAAAATACGTTACCTTCCCCAGACACGGTCCAGTGCCGCGTCCTATTACACCTGTCTTCTGACCTGACCGTAACACTTTCCACTCACATTGCTTCTCCTTCTGCATAACCAAACCGTGTGCAGCGTGTCTACTGGGTATATTGGTCTGTATGGCGCTTTATTCAAATACTATGCTAATTGAGAAGCATGGAAGAATGGAATAATTAACTGTGATGATCAGCAGCTTGAAAGCATGCTATGGGCCGTGCACTGCAGTAAGTACTTCATACACACACACACACACACAGTGACATTCACCACAATTGCGTGAGGTAGAGCTATTATACATTTTATGGAGGGAAAAACTAAGACACAAAAATGTAAAGTACCTTGCTTGAGGTCCCCTGCCGGGAGGAGTCAGAGCAGGCGTGCTAACCCAGGCACTGCCCTCCTCTGCTTAAAACGGAGATGCTCTGCATTACCCAACAAGTGACATGACGTATGTCTCTTTTGGAAACTCAGTTCCGAATATTCACTGAACTTGGGTGTTACTGACAAACTTATGTGTCTTGTGTCATTTCCAACCCCCTCAAAAAAAGGTAAACGTTCCTGGAATCATGGCTCCAGAAAACAAATAGTTAAACCTCAGACTCTTGGGCTATGCTGGCTGACATGATAATCACTAGCCACATGTGGCTATTTAAATTTAATTAAATGAATTTAACTTCTCACTGTACTAGTGACATTCAGAGTACTCAATAATAGCCTGTGGCTAGTGGCCACTCTACTGGCCAGCAAAGCTATGGGACATTCCTGCAATAACCGCTTTGCTGCTCTGGGACATACTTGGCTAAGTAGATGGAACAGAGAAAGTGATCCTTGAGCTCCTCATAAAGGGATCTGACGTGAATGTCCAAGGAAGGGCATTTATTGAGTGCGTGCTCCAGACCAGGCACAGTGCTCCATGCTGGGGGTGATGATCCACATGAGCAGTGAGAATCAAGGAGGAAAGCATGGTCTCCACTCCTCCTGAGTCCACCGTCTCTGCTGAGCCAGTCTCTAGTGAGAGCGCTCCTGGGATAAGGGATGCTTAACAGCAGGAGGCATGGAAGACCTAGAACATGGGACATCTAACCCGACTTTGGGGCAGGGTCAGGCAAGGCTTGCTGGAGAGGAAGAATTGTATAGCAAGTCCTTGGTTATGAGAGGCCTCATAACAAATACAAAAGGGCAAGTGTTTCCAAATGAAGGTACAGACAGTGTGAAGACTCAGAAGGGTGTAAGGGCATGCCATGCTTTGGAGGAATTTAAAGAAGCCAATAAAATTCCTTTCTCCATTTATTCTGTGTCTCAGGATTAGAAAGTTGATAATTTTTTTAAACATAGCCACCAAGTTATTTAATACAAAAGGAAAGACAGTAGGGAAGGAAAAAGCGGATCATTTGGGGTGGGTATGCAGGAGCCAGATGTGGCTGATAACCAACACCCACCATCCCACCTGCTCCAAATCCCACAAAGAAGAAGCACGGACAGCAGCCGTGGGTTGACAATAACAACACAGAAGCCACCTGCACAAGGGGCACGGCCAGACAGCAGGCTGTATCGTTCACTAGCATTATTTGACTCAATCCTCACCACGAGCCTAGCTATTTCCCTACGTTTACATTTGCATAATTGGAAATTTTTTAGAGCAATCCATGAGACAAAGCAACCTGGACTCAGGAGCTGTTCGTCTATTTGCTCAAACACTGTGTTATACAGACTCCCTAGTTACTGCTACTGTCCTCCCTCGGTGAGTGCTAGTGCTGGCCAGCTAGATGGATGGATTCACCGACTTGAAGACACGGACAGGAAGTCCCAGAGAGGAATGAAGAAACTCGTGGTGCAGAGAAGTTAGTTTGCACCGGTTTATTGTAACCCCCCAAAGAAACAAGTGACTAGGGTAAATGCCCTGTCTTTCTTTTAGAAGCCACCTAAATAATGGTCAAACATTTACCAATACTGATTTACTCCCATAGAAGAATTTTGGGTTTAGCCCTAGAATTTTCCAGAAGATTAGGAAAGTAGGAACCATTGTTCTTGTTGTCTTACCTAGAAATGACCAAACTGGCTCAAAAACACTTCTGACCTAAAGTGAGATAGTTCAAGCCAATTTTCTTCAGAAACTTCTGTCTAAGATTGCCTCAATCTGCTGAAAACTGTTTTATGACTCAACCCAGCTAAAATTTCAGCGGTGCATATCTTCGGATAAAACGCTTCATTCACATCAAGCAGTAATTAAATGTGCAGGGCATGAAATAAGCAGCAAGTTTGGCTTCAGAGGCATCTTACAATCTGTATGTGATCCAAGACAGACCATATGCCTTTAACTCTAGATGACTGCATACGTATCCAAGAGAAACCTAACTGCCACTTTTGTACCACAAAAGTCACCAAACGATGAAAAAAGACAGTTATGTAGCTTGTCTGAAAAATGTATGTTAATATATATGTCCACTGAGACTTGGTAAACTTCCTTTAACTTTCTGAGTTCTTTACTCAGTCTTCCCAGAGAAAATATGCAAACTGACAGCTCAAATCAACATTATTCTAAAGTAGTTCATTGCAATGGACTATGTTAGAATTTTTGACTGTCTAGGCAGGAATGCAACTGCCTCTTTTTGGCTACTGCAGCAAACGCCTCTCCCACTCCACCCTGAGGCTGTCCAGACCCTGACTCCTGAATAAGCTAGCTGGGCCCTGGCAGAGCTAGTCAGTCGTGAACTTGTTCTGTAACAAGGCTGATCTGAACCTTCTCCATGATTGCTGTACAGACACCCCAAGAAGCTGTCTTCCATCCATGGGTTTACTAAGCTGGGAGATGTGAAGGAGGGCTGCTGGTGGTTCTCTTGCCACCATATGGAGAGAGCTTGTGTGAGAACAGAGTCAGGCGAGGAAAACAGAGCTGAGAGATGGGAAAAATCAGAGTTCTGAGTGCAATGTTTGGGCCCCTGAATTCTGTCATGGCTGATGTAACCAAATGAGCATTGAACGAGTTAAACTTTCTGGCAACACAGGAGGTGCTTAAGAAATGAATGTTACTTTCCATCTCTTACCTCCTCCTTTGACTTTGGAAGCTGCCAGACAAGCATTAAAACCATCTTTGGCAACCAACACTTCTGTTTCTGGCTTTCAGAGGAAAACCAATAAGATAGAATGGAAAACGATGAGCACACAGTCGCACCCAAAGCAACGTAAGGCCTCTCTGCGTCTCACAGATACCCTCTTAGAAACAGCCATTCTTTCCCAGTGCTCCCCCACATCTCAGACAACAGCCCGGCCATAATGTAGCTGGTACAAAAAGTGACTCTTTATTTCCCGGGGGAGGAAGAAGATGAATCAATTAAACCCTGAAGTAGAACCAACTGCAGGAAGCAGGCTGTGTGAGCAGCTCATAGGCATGCGGTTTTCCAGGGGTCAATCGTAGGATAAGCCAAGTCTGTGTGTGTCTGGCCATTTGCCAGGAGCCCCATCCCGAGATCAGGCAATCAGGGTGTTAAAAATATGACCTCATGAAAACAAGACGGTGTGGTAGTAATCAGTGCAAAGTATTAATGATGATTTAAAAATCAGACACAACAGGGTAAGTAAAACCACTGCTACTGAGTAGTACTTGCAAAATACGCCTCCTCTCTCCCCTGCACAGTTGTTCAGATAAACCATTTGCTTACACAATGCTAGTGGTTGATAATCAAATTGGGTTGTTTTTGTGGTACAATCTGTGTAGCACAAAAATCTTAAAGGTAATTTCTGAGACCTTATGTTTGCGATATTTTCAGACTCAATAAGCAATGCCATAAAATCACAGAATTCAGAACTGAAATGGATCTTACAGATGAAAGAAATCACGGCTCTGAGACGTTTAATGACTTGGTAAATTGCAGTGCAGACACCTCAAGTCGTGTTCTTGATCTCAGTTGGACATCTCACCACCATACCCCATCTCATAAATGATAGCATAGAACATTAAATTTGGAAAAGATCTTCTAAATCAGTTAGTGTAACCTGTTTATTTATAGGTAAGGAAATTGGGCCCAGAAAGGTGAGGTTATTGCCAACGTTCAGAATAACATTAGGCTGAAATTTTTTGACCAGCAGCCCAGTGCTCCCTCCTCATTGCCATGGATAAACATGCTTTATCAGATCCCACAAGTCATCCCATCATTTAATTTCTGTCAATGAGTGAACAAACTAACAAATACACAGTCATCATCAGGAAAATCGTGGCCATGTATAAAGTATGGCAATAAAATTTGTGAGAGTAACACGGTCTCTGAGTCAAATAAGTGCATGGTCAGATATGAGTAAACAGCTGAGCTGAAAGACTGTGAAATCTGCCAGGTGTGCTGTCGTGTTTTATCCTTTGCTGTAGTCATTGAGATCGACAAGCTGCAGCTATTTCTGACACTGAAACCTCATTTGCATCATCAAGAAGGCTCTTAAATGTTCTGAAGCATCAAGTCCCTTTCTTGGCCCCTGATTTATTCTGATGTGGCAGACGAGGTTAAGCATAGAGTGGTGGTGATGGTGGTGGTGTCATCATTTGAAGTTCACTGCTTTCCAAATTCCTATAGGATTTCTGTTATACCAGGTGGAGTCTCTGTAACTGTAAATAAGTCTCTCTCTCCCCTCCCTCACCCATAGAGGAGTTCAGTCATTCTATCTAAGGAAGAGGGGGAAGGTGAGAAGCAAGCATCAGAGTTGCCTGTCCGCCTACAGAAGAACATTAACATTGTTAATCAGCATCACAGGCTTGGCTTGGCTTCCCAGGGAAATGGTTGGTACAGACGTAAAATGTTTCAGTCCTTTCCAAGCAATGCTGTCCTTGGTGACAGCCAGGAAAGAGAGGTCTTTTTTTTTTCATTCACACCTTTTTGCAACCTTTTCATTTTGAGTTACTAACAACATGAACTAAACCAACATCAAACCAGTTTGAAGAGGAATTACCACCTGCTTTCTCTTCATGCCAAGCATTGTACTGAGCCCTACCAGTGTACAAAAAATGATAGGGTCCTCACTCTTGAAAAATTCACCATCTTCTTGGAATAACAATAGTTAATGACCAGAACAATAAAATGTTGCAGTCCCTTGGATGTAGTGAATTCTCATAGGGTTGCCCCTCATCCTGTGTGGCATGACTCAGGGAATCAGTGAGAAGCTAGGAAGATGGTTCTGAATAGCAGAAGCCACCCAAGGATGAAGGGGAAACCTGTCTCACACAGAATCATCTTAGTTACCTTTTGGCTCCAACCAAATTTTTTTTCTTGCTTGTTGTGGCTTCCTGTGACCAAGTTTTTTGTGGCTTCAGTGTGAAGGATTCCTTTCCCTACACTGTATTCTTTGGTCCACATATGGTTCAAGAAGCAGTATTTCCAAAATATCAGAGAAAGGGGATGAAAGAATCCATTCATCTCTTGCTATAACATCATTGGCCTTGGACTTGGGGATTGTCGTCAATCTGAACGGACTTTTCTCAGATCCTGAGTGATTAGCCTTAGATCAAAACTACAATCTTTCTCTCATTCCTGAGAATGAGATGTTGTTGTTTTCCTTATTTTTTTATTTCCCCAGCCAATACCTTGGTTTTTTTCATAAGTAATTTTCCTGATAGGTCCACCCTATTTGTTCTTCACCTTTATTCTGCTTGTCTGAATCTTGAGTCTACAAAATAGATGCTACAGCCACCACCCCCCAACAAAAAATAGTAATCCATCAACCCACTTGTCCCTGTTAGAGCAAAGTGTATGTGCCTGCCAGCCTCAGTTGTAAATTGCTTATCTCAGGCTCTGTTTCGGGTACTAGCAAGGACTTTGGAGATAGACCCAAGGAACTGTGAGGCCCTAAGAAGCTTATTTAACCTCTAAATAAGGTCCTTCCTCATCTCTAAAGTAGAGACAATAACAATCCTACCATAATGATGTTGGGAAGATTAAATGAAATAATACAAGCAAGGTGCTAACTACTATATTTGGCCCATGGGTGACGATCTAATGTTGGCTTTTATTTTCATCATTTTCCTTAACCTTGATCTGGGTATTCATTCATTCAGTTCAATTTTATGGTATCAAAAACAAAAAATGTAGGGAGTCAAAGGAAGGAATGACCCGATATGATTGGCACCAGTAAAAGAAGAAAGAGTGCTGGATTCAGTCATCGACAGCCACAGATCTGTAATAGATCGGATCCCACAGAACTTTTTATTTTTCAATCAGCAGAATAACAATACTGAAAGACAAAAATAGCAGCAAAGTATACTCCTCTCCCATTTAACAAATCAACTAGATTCTTAATTGATATTGTTCATATTCAGTCAGTTCCATTTACAGCAGTTTGGAGTCATCTGAAAAGCAAATGGTCACCTGAGGAGCAAGTGCCGACTGCCCCTAAATACAGGCAGTATCCTAAGGAAAGGGGGGGACACAAAGAAGAAAACACCCTGAAAAGTTTATAGGAGATCTAAATAAAATGTTGGGGGTTTTGTTTTGTTAGCATAGATATTTTTTCACAATATAGATTTTTACATGCATGCCACTGCAGAATTAGAGGAATAGGCAAGAAACAGAAAGTAATGCAAATTTCGGACCTGGTAGTAAAATAGAGAAGTGACTGAAGACTGCCTGACCCGCTCATGTATAATAGGGCCCATTCTGAGATGCATAGGAATATCCCACCTTCGGAATTATTTGTATTTGAGAAAAGGTAAAGATGAGAGTAATACTTTTTAAAAAGAATGAAGCTGATTGATGTAGCATATTTGGAGATCCATTGCATCATGGGATATCTGTGATAGCGATATCTTAGAGATACATAGAAATAAATACGAAAAAGGGACTCTTTATGTAATTGGGGCCATTAAGAAAATGAGAGAAAAGGGGAAAAAAATTCAGCATTATAAAATTATTTGTATTTACTCTTAGGTTCAGGCTGATGGTGCCATGAAGGGGACGCAGCACCCAGAACCCAGAAATTTTTTCTCATTCATAGAAAGGTAAGAATACAATTATGATTTTTAGACATTTATTAAATGCCCAAACAATAACAACAACTTCATAAATATCAATGGGATAAGTGGGAATCACTTTGCACATTTTGTAGGAGAATTTTTGAATCGTCTTTTCACTTTGAATTATCTTGCTGCTGTTATTGCCTTTCTTACCAGAAACACACAATTTGGCGATGTTTATGGGCTACATTGACAGATCACTGATGCACAGTCTTTCTGACAGGTGTCCCTTATCATCAAAAGATATTGTAATATTGACCATCAAAATAATCAACCTCTCTTAATTCTAGCAAATGCTTACCCAGAAACGAGAGAGTAAGTGTATTTTACTTGCCTTCATTAACTGGTTTCAGAACACTGCGAGAGGAACCAAGTGTGAATCATTGTTGGGACAGGGAGAAGCAAGAGGTGGGTACTGGTGAAGTTCAAGTCTTTCCTCTGGTTGGTTTTTGTCCATTATTCAATAATAGGATAGACAATTTAATAGGTATCAAGAACTTTTATTACAAGTAATCTTGCAAAAAATACCCCTCAATGATCCTAAATGCTCATAAATTGAGCACCCCAAATTATAATTCCAATGCAATGGAACATAAAATAACAGCTGTTAAAATAACACATACACTCATAATTTTATTTTTAAAATGTTATGGGAATCATATGAATAATTAAGATATATATATATGTATGTGTATATATATAGTAGTGGTTATCACAAGTTGATTATTGATGATATAACCTGATATTTTATTTTCCCCTATTTTTGTGATTTTCCATTTATTCTTTTGAATTTTTGAATATCAAATAAAGTCAAATATATAAATTTCCCTCTTTTTCATTCTTATGCCTTTAATTACTTTTTGCCTAATTTTATATGTGTGTGCATATACATGCAATGTTTTAGGATACACAAAAATCCAGAAATGTAAAATCTGCACAGATGGAAACAAATGAAGCCCTCCCAGCAACACCCATAAGCCGAACAAATTGAAACTTGCGCAGTGAGTGAGAAAGGACCCTGTTGTTTGTGTTTCGTGGAAGCGAAATAATGGACTACAACACAGCCTGTCTCAGAACTTCTGTAGTGACCCATGTATCTATGTATAAATGTGTGTAAACATTTACTCACATATACAGCATACCAATTCCTATTCATTATATGAATGAGTGTTGAAAGTTGAAAGATGTCAAACATATTGTCTGCATTTATGAAGATTATCATAGAATTTGTCCCTTTGCCCTTTCTTTAATGGACATGTTAATAGATTTCTTTGTATTGACCCACTCTTGCATTCCTGGGATTATCACAGTTGATTATGATATATTATTTTCCTCCAGGTACTGTTTGATATAACTTTGCTCATGGAATACAGCCTAATGTTAATGTAGGGAGGCTTGCTTCCACTCAGCTTGCCAGGAACGATCATCCTGAACACAGGCACCTACTTCTCTCTTCAACACTTTGTTAGGATGTTATGTCTCAAAGCAAGAGAGAATTCTCTGTCTTATAACCTGTTTTAAAATTGAGAAAAACTGGGCACCTATTTCCTGATCTGGGTGGATTTCAAGCATGGCTGGGCACTTCCAAATGAGAACTCGGTAAGGAGACAATTCCAGGAAGAAATTAGCTATTTCAATAAGGTCCTTTCTGTATTTTATACTCTGCCATTTCCACCAAGCCTCAGGGGTACACTGACCACAGCTTTCAAATCAGCTTTCTCAAAGAAGGTCAAAGGCATCAGGTAGAATATTAATATCATTGTTAAAGGTAAAAGTCTCAGACATAATTAAGGGTGGATGTGTTTTGATCCTTATTTTTTTTCCTTTACAAGGACACTTCATGAGAGCCTTTTGTAATTGGTTTTCAAAAGCCTGGAGAGAAGGGTCAATTCGCAATAGGATGACACTGCAAACTCTTCTTTGACATAGCAATGAGGGAAACAAAAAAGAGGGGCTATATAAACTTGAGAGCAACAGTGACTTTCAAAACTTAGTAGGAAAATCCTCCAAATAGCTCTGGAGGAGCACCCTTGTGATGAGCATGTAGACAGACTGTGGCGGTAGGCATAGGGATTTGATATGTCCCTGTGCACAGAGGCCACGTGGCCCACTACCAACACACACTTTCCTGTGCTAAAGTCATGCAACTGTGCTAGCTCAACTTAGTGTTCAGAGGCCCTGATCAGGACAACTCATAACTGTATCCTCTGAGGAGTAAGAGGAAACTAATAAGCAGATACCTGGGGCTGTGCATTAACTTTTTTGTAATCTTTGATGTGTTGGAATTAGACTTTGGTTGTAGAAGTCCTAGGAAGCAATGCGGAATTCTTTAGGCTTGTATGTGAGTGAAAAACCATGGCACTAGGCTTTGCAAACACAGAAGCTCTTTTGAAAATGTCATCAAAGACATCCTCTCTTGTTCCTCGAAATATTCACATTATTTTCTGATCCCTTTAGCACTTGCCTTCTTCTTCAAATGACAGTTTAAATATTCTATCTTAGCTCTTCTTTTGTAAACCAACTTTTGTATTACATGTAGGCCAGGCCTTCAAAAAGTCTGCATTCAGTCGATCACTATGATGAGCCTAACTTTTACTATCCTCTGGTGGTTAAACTAGAATCCTAAATTTAATCAGACCCTGAGACTCCATCTCTCAGAGTCTGCCTCTGAAGAATCTTACACAAATTATAATATTTTTAATTGATTTATATTTTTAACATAACAGAAAAATTCAATATGTGAAAGCAGCTAAAGTGAAACACTTTTCTTCAGGTGAAAAATTGGCGATCTTTTAATTATCTTTAACATTTGTTGTCCTATAATGACCAAGAACAGACTAATCAAATTTTCCTCGAGTTTAATATATTTGTGACATAATTTTAGATTGTACAAAAAGACACTTCAGTTCAGCATCAGAACCTAATTAAGGTGGCTTTGATTATATTGTGCAAATGAAGTCGTGCTCATGGGCAGACTCATTCATGTGGTTCTTGGTAATAATTGTAAGAGAAGGAAATAGAATTATTTGATTTCTTGATCATGTAATTCTTACAACCTGCACATCAAGAACGTATTAATTCTGGCTCCATGTCTTAGGTTAAAGTCTTTTAAAAAGTGAGAGTCAATTTTTGTTACAGGTGAAAGGTGTGGGCTCATTTTCAGTCTTCTACAAGTCGACAGCAAATTCACCCAGCATCATTTGTTAAACAGGGAGTCTGTCCCCCAATTTAAGTTTTTGATAGGCTTATCGAAGATCAAATGACAGTAAGTGTCTGGATTCATCTCTTGGTTCTCAATTCTGTTCCATCTACCTCTCTATTTTTTGCCAATACCATGCTGTTTTGATCACTATAGATTTATAGTAAAGTCTGAAGTCTGGTAGCATGATTCCACCTGATTTGTTTTTATTTCTGAGTAATGTCTTAGCTATTCGAGGTTTTTTTTTGTTTCTATATAAAATGAAGTGCTAGTTTTCCCAGATCTTTAAAGTATGACAGAGGTGCTTTAATAGGGATTGCATTAAATCTGTAGATTGCTTTGGGTAGTGTGGGCACCCTGTATTTCAGAGCAAGAGTCTGGTAGTACACTCTGCAATTCTTACAGGCGTCCTCTGTATTGGGGTGTGCAGAGGCAGCAGAGAGATGGGCAGCTCAGGCTGCTGCATGCGTGGTGGCAGGAGGCAGCTGCAGTAACACCAGCACCAGTAGACTTGTGAGTGTGGTGTCACAGTGCTAAGGGATTTTCCCTGGAGTGGTGGGCATATGAGAACTGGATGGGATGTAAAGAAAGTGGGGGGAGGTACTGGTGGAGAGCAGAGCTGAGGAACTGCAGAGAGGCAGGGCAGAGGCCCTGGGTGAGACTGCATGAGCTGAGGACAGGGTGGCATTAGGCAGGGGCAAGAGACCAATGGGGCCTGGCAAGAGCTCTGAATTTCATCCCTACGTTGGGGATGGGATGAGTGGAAGTGCATAACTGTGTTTGGGCCCTGAAATGACAATGGGCCTTATTAAAAGTAAGTCAGGGACCAGACTGTCTGCTGTCAAGCTGTTGTGTTATAGCTCCAAATCTCCAAACCACCGTGAGCACTCTGCTGTACTGACTGTTTTTGGTAACGTAACTGCCAATTGCATTTCTCCTTTACTGGTTGGTGCCTGTTAGGTTCTGTCACGAGGGAACTAGACCAGGTCCAGCAAGGCGGGAAGAGGCAGAGGGCCACTGAGGCTGCCACCCTTCCCAGAAGGGGCAGCCCAGCAAGGACACTGGATCCACAGCATGGGTCGGCAGGCTACTCTCCATCCCACACTACCCAGAGCCTGACAGTGGCCCCTCAGAATTCCAGGGCCAACAGTCAGCCAATAAAGCCCAGAGGTTTGGAGAGGAGGCAAGATGGCTGTTTGGAACCAGCTTTTCACAGAGGCTCCTGTCCAGAAGGAGAGGTAAAGGACAGAAGTTTAGCAAGTAAGCTGATTGTTTGGAGCTAAGCCAAGAGAGAAGCTTGAAGAGTGCACATCATCCCTGCTGAGACAAGCTGCAACCCTAAGGAAACAAACAATAGGTACAAAACCCATTGCCAAGTGGACAGGAGTCCCCTCCCACATGAGAATGCCTTGCAGTATACTTTCTACAAACAAGTGAGCAGAGTTCAGATCTCCTCCTATTTTATTCCATGGGAGAGACCCTCTAAAAACTGGAACTCCTTCCCCAGAGAGGACCCACTAGTGTGCCATGGCACTCTCCTGCCAGGCATAAAACTGAACACATGCTATACCTGCAATTCTGAACTCTCAGTACTCCCCTTCACTCTCACCCTGTGGTCTGGAAGCCTGTCCCCCATGTGGTCCAGATTCTTGAGCATTTTCTTGACAGGTGTGGACAGGGCATGGGCTGTTACAAGTCTGTTCTGAATCGGTGGCACAGGTATAAAGTGGGGACTGTGGAGCGAAGGAGCCATAAGGACAAGGGAGAGACAGTGCCCTGTGGCACAGTGCAGCAGTGGCAGCAGTGGAAACAATAGGGCTCACACCCTGGTGATGTTTTGGAGAAACGCTTCCTGCCTCTCTTAGCAAGCAGAGGGAGCTGGGCCTCTGCTCTGGTGGTGGCCTTGAGCAGAACAGATCTGGGGCAGAAACACAGGCCCTATGAGCAAAGGGTATGCCTGAGGTGGTACCTGCCCAGGCAGGGTGCCATGGGGATGGAGAGTAGAATCCATGCACGCAGAGGGGGCATACTCCTGGGGGCGTGGGCTGAGTCAGAATTGCTGCTTTTGTGAGCCCAAGATACAACCGGCCCCCAGAGGAGCATAGCTGGGACAAAAGAAGGCATGGCATCAGCATCAGCCCAGGAGAGGGCAGGAACTGAGAGTTGTTTGTGAGCTCTAAACACACCTACCCCAACACAGAGTGCAGGAGAGGCAGAGACGCCAGCTCCGTGAGAATTGGTGCAGCAGCAGTGGCACAGAGCGGGGCTGAGTCACAGTTTCTGTGAACTCAAACAGCGCCTGGCCCACAGGGGAATATAGTCGGGACAGAAATGCAAATTCTGTGAGACTATAAGTGACAGCAATATTGATTAGGGTGGAATTGAGTGAAACTCCCCAGCCTCCATTAAGCACCCGAGGTAGTCAGGCTTCAGCTCCCCCTGCTGACTGGTGGCAGAGGGTGGTGGCCTGGCCAAGAAGACATAGATCTCCCAATGACTCAGGCAGGTGCAACCACCTGGTGTATCTGCTCACTGGAGGGAACTGGGTCACAGCCAGTGGGGGTTACCAATGACTGGGAGTGACAGAGGTGCAAGGTGGGGAAGGAGATATCAATGTTCCCGGACTAATTCATTTGCTGGGTGGGGCCCTTCTGACTCCACAGAGTACCAGAGTGAGTCATACTTGAGCTGCCAGCAGACCCCTGCTATCTAGTTTCTGGAGACCTTTTGGACTCTCCCACTTGAGACTGGGTGCTGACAGGGACAATTGATTTGGAACTCTTGACCTGGGCCAATCACCTGAGGACCATCCAAGGTTGTACCCGGGTTGTGCTGTTGTGGGAAGATTTGATTTTTCTTTTCCAGTTGTTGCCCATGGGGGGGTGGGGGTGGGGTGCCTTAGTTGCCTGTATTTACCCACAGCTGAGACTTCCACCCAGAGTTACTGATTCACTAAGATTGGACAGAGACCAGCTGAAAACAACACAGAGCTACTTAGCCCCACCACACCAAGCAGGTCCCCAGTGTCTCAGGCTTTAGTACTGTAAGGGTGCTTTGCAAAGCTGTAGGGAGTCCCAGATCTTGGGCAAAGGGCAGGTTAATCACTACTCCAGGAGTCCCCAATCCAATTTCACCTTATCTGCTCATCTAGCCAGATGGTGAAAAATAATCATGGGGTGGAATCAGCAGAAAAACTCTGGCAACATGAATAATCAGAGTAGATCAACTCCCTCAAGGAACAACAAGGCAGACACACCAGAGGATCCCATTCACAGACAAGTGGCTGAGATGTCAGAAATCAAATTCAGAATTTGGATTGCAAATAAGATTAACAGAATGGACGAAAAGTTGGAATTAGAAATTCAAGGAGCATTTCAAAAGTTGTCTCAAGAATTCAATGAATTCGAAGACAAAATTACCAAAGATTTTAACACATTGAGGCAAGAACTTGTAGCCCTCAAAGATCTGAAAAATACAGTAGAATCCCTCAGTAAGAGAATGGATCAGGCAAAAGAAAGGATTTCTGACATTGAAGACACAGCTTTTGAATGCTCCCCAATGCTCAAAGAGGAAGAGAAGTGGAGAGCAAAAATGGATCATTCTCTCAGAGAGCTCTGGGATAATTCAAAGAAAACAAATTTCACATTATAGGAATTCCTGAAGGTGATCAGGTTGCTTCAAAAGGCCCAGATGCTCTACGCAAAGAGATCCTCGTGGAGAACTTCCCAAACATGGCAAGAGATTCTGAAATTCAGATAGCAGACAGTTTCAGAACCCCAGCATGACTCAACATGAATAAGGCATCTCCCAGACACATTATAATTAATTTTGCCAAAGTTAATATGGAGAAAATTCTGAAAGCAGCCAGATGTAAGAAATCCACTACTTACAAGGGGAAGAATATTAGAATAACTGCAGATTTCTCTGATCAAACCTTTCAAGCTAGAAGAGAATGGGCATCTACTTTTAATCTCCTAAAACAAAAGAACTTTCAACCCAGGATCCTGTACCCAGCTAAACTGAGTTTCATCTACAATGGAGAAATTAA
>CAUYRH010087256.1:0-16062 GCA_963574655.1 Perodicticus potto
CTACATTGCGGCTCAGCGTCTGTGGCTCAGTGGGCTAAGGTGCCAGCCATGTACACCTGAGCTGGCGGGTTCGAATCCAGCCCGGGCCGCCAAACAACAGTGACGGCTGCAACCAAAAAATGGCCGGGCACTGTGGCAGGCACCACAGCTGCTTGGGAGGTGGAGGTAGGAGACTCGCTTGAGCCCAGGAATTGGAGGTTGCTGTGAGCTGTGATGCCACAGCACTCTATCCAGGGTGACAGCTTGAGGCTCTGTCTAAAAAAAAATAATAATAAAATAAATAAAGGGATAGGATGGAAGTTCCCGCTTGCTACCAGCAACTGCCTTGGGGCAACAGGCATGGTCTGGAGTCGGGACAGGAGGTGGGATGGCAGCTAAAACCCCCGCTCAGATGTGGATTCTCTCGCAATCTCGGTCTCCGGGACGTACGATGCCTCTTTTACACCGCTCAAAAGTTGCAACCGTGAGAGGGAAGACGTGCTGCCGCCACATATGTCTACCTGCCTGAACCACATTCGCAACCTACGGCTGGAATTTGAGCCATCGAGGAAGCCAAGCCGGCAGATGGCCACCGAGCTGTTGACGGAGCTGGCGGGCCGTGCCTCGGGGCTGCGAAGCCTGCGCCTGGAATGCCGCGGAGAAAAGCCGCTCTTCGATGCCGGCCGAGATGTCCTGGATGCAGTGCACGCTGTTTGCGCGGCTGCCCGCGAGCTGCGCCATCTCGACCTGCGGCGCTTGCCCTTCACACTGGACGACGCACTGGTGCTGAAAGCAGCAAGTAACTGCCCCCACCTCCACAGCCTTTTTTTGGATAACGGTACGTTGATTGGCAGCGTAGGGCCTGGCTCGATGCTTAAGCTACTGGAGACCTGCCCGCACCTGCGCGCCCTCGGCCTGCATCTGGCTAGTATGTCGCGCGCCTCCCTGGAAGCCCTGGCCGCGCCGGACCGCGCGCCTTTAGCTCTCCTGGCCCTGCGGTGTGCGTGCCCTGAAGATGCACGCGCGTCCCCCCTGCCCAACGAAGCCTGGGCCGCGTTGCGCCGCCGCCACCCTGGGCTGGAGGTGGAGCTGGAGCTAGAGCCTGCGCTGCCAGCCGAAATCGTGGCGTGCGTCCTGCAGCCAGCAGTGCCGGTGGCTGCGCTGCGTCTCGATCTCTCCAGCGACTCGGTAGGTCCAGTGCGCTTCGCGGCGCGCCACTACGCCGCAACCCTGCGCGCTCTAGAGGTGCGCGCCAGCGCTTCCGCCGAGCTAGACGCTGCGCTTGAAGAGCTGGCGTCGTGCTGCACTGGCCTGCGCGAGGTACACTGCTTCTGCGTAGTGAGACCCTCGGTGCGGGACGCTTTCTGCGCACACTGCCCGCGCCTGCGTGCCTACACACTCAAACTAACGCGCGAGCCCCATCCCTGGCGGCCCACCCTTGTGGCATAAGTGGGCAAACCCTCCTCTCTCCCAGACATGTGAGACCTCTAAGACGCGAGATGGGGGTGCCCGGCCCTCCCCTACTGCTTGCCCCTTTCTTTGGGATTGCGGGCTCCTGTGCCTCTCTGCGATTAGGAATTATGGAATGGCGTCGGGAACAGTTCAGGGCACCCTGAGTTCACTCGGTGTTATTTTATTTTATTTTTTGAGACAGAGTCTTACTTGGTTACCCTCGGTAGAGTGCCGTGGCGTCTTTAGTTCACAGCAACCTCAAACTCTTAGGTTCAAGCAATCCTTCTGCCTCAGCCTCCCAAGTAGCTAGGACTACAGGTGCCTGCCACAACACCTGGCTATTTTTTTTAGAGACTGGTTCTCGCTCTTGCTCAGGCTGGTCTAGAACTCGTGAGCTCAGGCGATAGCCCTGCTTTGCCACCCAGCCCTCCACCCCCAGTGCTAGGATTACAGGCGTGAGCCAGGGCACCCTGCCTCCACTTGGTGTTAGCTGTTTGCAACTTCTGCAGACGACCGCCTGTTTTGTCAGGCCCAGACGGGATTGGGCAGCCTCCCACCCCCAACCATTCTGCGGACTGGGCGCCAGCTCAGAGGGGAGAGAGGGCACGGATGCTGGCTAGGCGTCAAGGATGTGTCAAATAAACAAATCCAGCAGTGTCTCAGTGTCTTGGTGAAAAGCCGGATTGGTTCTGAAGTGGGAGGGTGGGGAACACGCAGAGGCCAGACGAGCCGTCCTGGCAGAGGTGGGAAGTCTCTTCAAGGTCCGTTGTATGAATGAGCCTGCAGCGGTCAGGGTCGGGCTCAGCACCCTTGGAAAGACTATGTTTCAGGGTCCGGCGGGAGGAGGGCACGTGCCGCTGTCCTCCATCCTATCTGCCCGTCCTACCTGGAGCTTCACTGTGCCCCTTGGCCGTTGCCCTCTAGGACTTTCCCAGCCCGCACCAGTGTGGACACGTGCGATTTCTCCCCCCAAAATAAAGGTGGGACTCGAACTAAGGTCTCCCTCCCTTCCCCGCCCCACCCTACCCCTATGCTCCACACACTTCGGGTCCAGCCAGCCCTTTCTGTGGCTGGTGCCACGGTTGCTGTCCGACCCCGCCCCACGGGCTCGCACGTGGCCCCCGCCTGACCTGGTGGACGGGGGCGGAGTAGGACCCAGCGGGCGGCAAACGCAGCACTTTCCGCCGCTTTGACCAGGCTAGTGCGGCCAGGCCGAGAGCTGAGCCAGATGAGACTGCACCATGCAGGAAGTGCCAGCCGCGCTGCCCACGGAACCAGGCCCCAGCCCGGTACCAGCCTTCCTCGGCAAGCTATGGGCGCTGGTGGGCGACCCAGGCACCGACCACCTGATCCGCTGGAGCCCGGTGAGGGCTGGGGCCCCTTAACTCCCCGAGTGGTCCTCCCCGGGGTCTTTCCACGTGAATGAACGTCCATGCCCATCCACCCCGCCTGGGACTGGGCTGTGGTTCCCGCAATACAGCCATCCAGGGTAGTTCACCTTGGAGGGGGTGTGCGAGATGGGGGTGAGGCAACTTCCTTTGCCGCCAAGAGTTAGGAATCCTCTGAACACCTAGAGCCTGAGGGATCCTAGATCATTGAGATTCCAACCCACCCAATCCGGAAAATAAGAGGCCAAAAGAAAAAAGGGGATGGTCTGGGTGGAACTCAGGGTCACATCGTGGGTCTGGGACCCGCCCCGGACTGGAACCCTAGCCGGCCTCAGCTCCTCCATTGTGAGGACCGAGGACCGAGTGTGGGTCTGATGGGGGTAGGGACTCACTGTGGTCGCCCCAGGCTAGGCCTCAGAGCTAGTTCTGGCCTGGCCTCTTCCCTTATGGAGATAAGCGGCAAGCCGGGACCCGGAGTGCGTGTGAGTGTGTGCGTTCGCGCCAGAGCACGGGCCTGGCCGTGGGCGGACACCACTCACAGAGTCTGGTCTCCGCCTGCACGGTGGGCGGGCGGCATTCTCGGTAGAGCGGGACCAGTTTCCTCGTTAGCGATCAGAGCCGCTTCGCCAAGGAAGTGCTGCCCCAGTATTTCAAGCACAGCAACATGGCGAGCTTTGTGAGACAACTCAACATGTGTGAGTCCTCAGGGGCAGCGGGAAGCGGGTGTGGGTGACAAGCTGCTGGGGATGGGGAAACTTACACCCCCATGGCCCACTCGCCAGACGGTTTTCGGAAGGTGGTGAGCATCGAGCAGGGCGGCCTGCTCAGGCCGGAGCGCGACCATGTTGAGTTCCAGCACCCGAGCTTTGTGCGCGGCCGCGAGCAGCTCCTGGAGCGCGTGCGGCGCAAGGTGCGGACGGCCTGAGGGAAGGAGCAAACCCAAATAGGGGTGTTGCGGCTGCCCGCCCGATTCGGTACGACCCTATCCTGACTGTGCCTCCCACCCGCAGGTGCCCGCGCTGAGAGGCGACGATGGCCGCTGGCGCCCCGAGGACTTGGGCCGGCTACTGGGCGAGGTGCAGGCTTTGCGGGGCGTGCAGGAGAGCACCGAGGCGCGGCTGCGGGAGCTCAGGCAGTACGGGAGAGCGAAGCGGGGGAAGACGAGGCAGGGGGCTCGGGTGAGAGGGTAGCTTGTTCTGCTGCAGCCCCTTCTACGCTTGGGCCTTGGTGCCTCTCCATCGTGACTACTGGGCTGAGCTATGAAACTCTGGTCTCTATAGGATAGATGATCCTGGGAAAGTCGTGTGTCTGGCATTTGGCGGGGGTAGGGAAGTGATTGGGCGAACTCTCAGATGCCTCAGCACCCTCTCACCCCTTTCCCTAGGCAGAACGAGATCTTGTGGCGGGAGGTGGTGACTCTACGGCAGAGCCACGGTCAGCAGCACCGGGTCATTGGCAAGGTGTTCCTCTCCCACTACCTGGCTTCTCCCTCCCGCTCTTCCACACCGCACCCGCTTTGGCCAGTGCCCTCCGCGTCCCAATGAGGCCCTCCCCCTCCCCGCCCCACCACCTACCCGGAAGTGCCTTGCTAGGCCTTGGGGTCAAGGCCTGAAGTACGAATTAGCCCTTTGCATTCTCTTCAGCTGATCCAGTGTCTCTTTGGGCCACTTCAGGCGGGGCCCAGCAGTTCTGGAGCCAAGAGAAAGCTGTGAGTGAGACAGCCAGAGGTGCTCACACCCACTTCCCCATGTCCAAGACCCTCACCTTCAGAGGTCCCTAGCAGGAACGCCTTCTCCACGAACTCCTTCCCCAGAATCCTCACTCCTCTCCCTGCAGTACAGGTTCCCTCACTCCCTCTAGGACTTCCCTCTTCTCCCCTCAACTCAACCACCAGGTACCCCTACTTCCAGATCCTCCTGTTCCAGGGCCTTCTCCCCAAATCCCCACCCAGCAGCTCCTTTCTCACCTCCCCCCAAAGCTTCCCAATGGCAGAGAGCCTTGGGCTCACACCATGCTCCCTTCCTCACCTCTGTACCCAAAAGGGCCCCCATCTCTGGGGGGAGCCCCTTCCACCTCCAGCATGTGACTGATGCCCTGGCAACCAGCCTCAGCTCTGCTGACTTGGCTGCTGGGGCCTGAGGGAGGGAGGGAGGGAAGTGCAGGCTGAGGCATGGGGCCTGAACCTGCCTGTGGCCTGGTCTCCTCACATAGGTCTCTGATGCTAGATGAAGGGAGCACGTGCCCTGCACCTGCCAAATTCAATGCCTGCTCCCTACCTGGCGCTCTCTTGCAGGACCCCTACTTTATCCAATCGGTAGGTTTTTCTTCCCCCTTTCCTAGGTAACATTTGGGCTTATGGAGAGCCCATTCTCTATCCCCATTCCCCCCAAAGAAGAAAGGATGGAAGCTATCCTTTCCCCCAACCATACCTAAGCTCCCCAGCATGGACTGTGAGCCTCCTCCCTCAAACCTTCTTTCTAAGACCTGGTCCAGGTGGGTGTGGGTAGAGTGCTTGCTGTCCCTGTGCCTAGAGGCCAAGGGCTGGGCCTAGCCTTCTACTTACAGCCCCTCCCAGAGGCTACCTTGGGCCTTAGCCCTCACAGGGCCAGGGGCCCCATCATCTCTGATATCCCAGAAGACTCCCCATCCCCTGAAGGAACCAGGCTTTCTTCCTCCAGTGGTGGCAGGAGGTAAGGAGGACAGGGACTGACTTCTGGGGAGCTTGTGGGGGAGGGCCAGGCAGCCCAGATGGCTGTGGGGATAGGGGGAGAAGTCAGTGTCAGGGTCTGGTTGAAGCTTTTCTCCGGTGCAGGGAGAAGGGCCTGGCACTGCTCAAAGAAGAGCCGGCCAGTCCAGGGGGGGATGGCGAGGCCGGGCTGGCCCTGGCCCCAAACGAGTGTGACTTCTGCGTGACAGCCCCCCCACCACTGCCTGTGGCTGTGGTACAGGCCATCCTGGAAGGGAAAGGGAGCTTCAGCCCCGAGGGGCCCAGGAGTGCCCAACAGCCTGAACCAAGGGACCCCAGGGAGATAGCTGACAGGTGAGCAGAGCCCTTTTTGGCGGTAAACCCTGTGAGCCATTTTTGCAGATAGGCCAGCACGTGCCAGCCCACACTTCCTAGCTTTGTCTTCTGCATGATGGCTAAGTGGGGGACTGGGCACTTGAGTCTGTGATACTAACTTGGTTTCTCAGAGTGTGCTCTAAAGAGTACCAGTAGAGTCCCCTGGAAGTAAAAACTCCTAGTCAGGTCAGCATCTCTGTAAAAGGCTCAGGAATCTATATTTTATAAATGAGTTCACCAGTGTGATTGGAAAGTATACAACAGTTTAAGGACCACTGGTATTGACACTTGTATAGCAAGGAAATATGTCCCAAGAGCCAGCTCCACCTCCCAAGGTCCCAGCTAGGAAGCAAAGGTGCTCTCTAAAGTGCCCTATCGGGGAAGAGGATCCTCTCCTAACATTTTCTAAATGTTGGGGGGATTTCAATCCTGATGTATCAGTTCCTTGGAAACCTCATGTAGGATAGGCACTGCAGGCCAACAGCACTTGTCTGTGCACAGGGGGCCTCTAGGCCTGGAGAGGGGGGACCAAAGCCCAGAGAATCTACTGCCTCCAATGCTGCTTCGGCCCCCACCAGAAAGTGTGGAGCCTTCAGGGCCCCTGGATGTGAGTACACCTTCCACTGGTAGGGGCATGAGACCCGATGGGGTCCAGCTATCTATCTATACACCATTGACCTGAGTTCTCCCAAGGTGCTGGGCCCCAGCCTACAAAGTCGAGAATGGACACTGATGGACCTGGACATGGAACTGTCCCTGGTAAGAAAAGGGTGGAGAAGGGGGCCTGGCATTGCTGAACCAAGCCTTTAGTCCATGACTGTTCTCTGGAAGCCAGAGCCATGTCTGAAGATTGACCTAGTGATTCTTCTCAGCTACTTGGCCCCCTCCCCAGCTGCTTCCTGGGGTTCTCTCATGCAGATGCAGCCCTTGGTTCCAGAGAGGGGTGAGCCTGAGATGGCAGTCAAGGGGTTAAATTCTCCAGGCCCAGGTAATGGTTGTAGTGACTCAAGACCTGGGAGGCCATGATTGGGCTGAGGTGCCTTGGGCTGGGCAGTTTATGTTTTGCAGGGAAATCCCCACAGCATGCGACTTTGAGCCACCCAACCCCTCACTGTTGGCTGAGAGTGGGAAGTTGAGAATGAATGGAACTGAGCAGAAGGCAGGCAGGCAGGACTCTCCTTCCCTAAGGAAAGGAGAGGAGATTTTTTCTTCCCTGCTGAACACAGCCCCATTTCTCCTAGGGAAGGACCCAACGCTTGGGGCCCCACTCGTGCTGGATGTCCAGGCTGCTTTGGGAGGCCCAGCCCTTGGCCTGCCTGGGGCTTTAACCATCTACAGCACCCCTGAGAGCAGGGCCTCTTACCTCGGCCCAGCGGCCAGTCCTTCCCCCTGAGAACGCAGGCCTCTGAAGCCAGGCTGTCCAAGGAACCCAGTCTACAGCGGCACACTCCTCTTGGCTTCCTGGCGCCCCCTAGCGGGGAGTGAGCGAAGCCCCCAATACTCAACAGCCTCTATTACCCTGACGAGCCCTGCACATAAATTGCATTTTTTCTGTGTTTCTGCTGTCTTTTCTTTACCGATCAGGGATCACAGGAGTCATGGGTGGGGCTATTTTGCATTCATAGAAGCATCCAGATTCTAGGTCTTTAAATGGAAGAACCCCTACGGAGTGGACTCATTTAAGTTCTGGTCTTGGGCTGCTATGCCCACTGTAAACTGCGGGTGTGGGGGGTGGGCTTCTAGGTCACACCTAGCTCCGCAATTCCAGCGTTCAGTGATCCTGGGTAAGTCGCTTCCCGTCCCTGGCCTCATCTGTGACAGGAAAAGAGAAAGGGTCGACGAGAGAACAGATGTAAGGCGCCTGAGAATTGGGAGGCCCAGAGTGGGTGCTGGACATGTGGAGCCATAGACCGAACTGCCCCCTCCCTGACTCATCTCTGGGTGCTCCCTGGGTGAGGAGGGAAAGCGGCCTATAAGTTCGCCCCCAGCCAGCGCACGGCCTGGCTCCCAGTGCCCAGGAAAGAACTCCCACCCCCATTCCCGGCAGCCCTGGCCGCCCCGCCCCCGTCGCAGCTGCTGCACCCACCCCCACCCTGCCCGGCCCTTTCTGCACCGTCATCTCCTGCCCAGCCGATGCTCGACCCGTGAGTGGGGCCGCCCGAAACGGGCCGAACCCACAGCACCACTCCACCCGGCTGGGGGAGGGAAAGGAAACCGAGATTGGGCAGAATCAGCGCCCAGCCACCAGCAGCTACGCTCGGAGGTCTGTGAGCCCAAGCCCTGCCCCAGGACTCTCAGGCTCTGGGACCCGGTGGAACCGAAGAGAGGGGAGCCAGGCGGTCGCACATGCGCAAAGGCTCCCGCGGTTTCCCACCACCCTCGCGGGAAAGAGAACCAGAGCAACGAGGTGGGGATGGGGACAGGGACCCGACTCCACGCCTCGCCATGTGGCTCTCTGGGAAGAATCTGGCCTGTGACCCTTGAAGGACTGGCCTGGTTTTCACTTTAGAGCTGTGATAGACTCAAAGGGAAGGCCCTGGCCAGTTGGGGCCTGTACCCCCTAGACAGGACACAGAGTAGGACTTGGGGTAATGGCAGAAGTGAAGGAGCAGGGACAATCCAATCTGTGCCCTCCCTCTCTACGTCTGTCCAGAGTAGGTGCTGTATCCCTCTCTCTTCCTGTGGTCCACAATTGGAGGGACACTCTTTGGCACACTTAGCTAAAGAGAGCAGAGGGTCCTCCACATACACAGTGCAGTGATGTCAGTTAGCACAGTGGTGAAGTAAATGTTGTTCAGTTGGGTACGGATAGAACCACCTGCCTTTTGGACACTTAGGCATTGGTGTGGACAGGAAGCACCTGACTGTCGAGGTCGGGTCCACACAATGCAGGCAGGGGAGAACTATGCCAGGCTTAGAAAACAGCATCAGCAAAGGCTTTGGGACTCCAAGGGATCAGCGAGTTCTTCAAGCACTGAGTGGTGGGGAAGGGCCTGTTTGTCCCAGATGATGGGAGGTGGCCTGAGTAATCAGACCAGATAGAATGGGTTCTCAATGAGGGGTAGTGGGGGTGGTGTGGGAGATGATTCAGATTGACATTTGCTAAACAGGAGACTCCCTTATAGTTCAGGCTGGAGCAAGCCAGGTTCCAATTCTACCACCTGGTCTCTCCTAGCCTGTTTCCTCTTCTGTAAAAGGATACAATAAAATCCTACTCCAGAGAGTTCTCAAAGTCACTGCGCTATGGGGGTGGTGGAGTGGGAGTGAGTGAGAAGTACTCAGAGGGACTGTTACAAAATGTATGTGACAACAGTGGGGTCAAAAGGCAAGAGCTCATGGAGACTCACGGAGAGGTGGAAAAGCCGTACTTGTCACAAAGGGAAATAGAGGCACAGAGGGTAGTCACAGAGGTCACTGCTTAGGGGCCTGGGAGAAGGGCTAACTCTTCAATATGGAGGAAGGGAGTGAGGGTGTGAAGTGACCAGAAAGGGCATAGCATGACAGGAGTGGGTACTGAGCTCTCTAGGAGGTACGATGGGGGCTAGGACCTCGCTCTCAGAGAAGACCCACCCACTAGACGCAGGTTAGGAAGAAGTCAGACACCAAAGGGAAGAGGAGACCCAGAAGGATGTTGTGTGAACAAGGCCAATGCAGGGGAGTATGCTGAGAAGGCAGTGGTCTAAGGCCTGACTTCTTTGCCTCCTAAAGCTGGGGGTCTTGCTGCCTAGGTCAGGCCATGTAAGAGGATAGGCCATAAATGGAGAAAGCAGATTGGTTGGTAATAAATGGAGAAAGCAGATTGTATTCTGCTGTTTTGTAGAGACAGTCTCTCAAAAATGGGGAAATTAATGGAGGAAAAACAGTAAAAAAAATTGGCAGGCATTTGTTGATAGTTTTTATGAGCTGAGCCCTGGGTACTTCAAGACCAAACAAGATATAGCTATAAGTCATCCCCAGGTCAGCAGGGATAAAGTTGGGTCTCAGGTGATGTCAGGGGGTCTTGGTCAGAGCTGGGACTCACAAAGACTCAGGTATCATGGAACCAGGAAAAGCCAGGAGGCCATGCTGGGATCACAACCTGGTGTTGGTGAAAAGGGTGCAAGGCTAGGGCTTGTAGTAGAAAGTTGGACTTCAGGGTTGGGTAGGAAGAGGAGCAGTGGCAGGCTCTCCACACTGTGCCAAGGGGATTAGAGGGCAGTGTGGAAGTAGGAAGCCTGGATCGCGGGTTCTGCAGGGTCCAAGAGGAGGTAAGATACTAGCCTTAAGTCAGTGGTGATGGGGAAACCCCAAGCAGACAGATTGAAAAGGACTCAACTGCAGGCTGGGTGGGAGTATGAAGATTTTTTCATAGGTTTTCCTAGGTTTTTCTGCCTGATGAGCTTAAAGGAGCAGATTTAGGAAAGAGAAAGAGGTTTGGATAAACTGGGTCTGAACTGGTCTCAAGATTTGCTGATAGCTGGGGCTTAGGAGGATGTCCTGGATGGGGAGAGCATTCAGCCAGTAGATGGGAAACCTAGGAGAGCCACAGCTGACGTTTAGGGATAGAAGGCGGGGCCTGAGGTGACAGGACAGAAGTCGCCAGACAGACAACAGAACAGCAGTTCCTGCGGTGGCCTCCAGGTCCTGCGCTGCGGAGCCGACTAGCCGCTGGGGGTCAAGGTGAACTAAGGTCCCAGCTACGAGTATTCACTGGGGCTTTGGGAAAGAGTGGCTCCAGCCTCTCAGCCCCCTCTACTTCTCTCTGGGTTCCCAGTGCAGCCCTGACCATGGGCAACGCGCAGGAGCGACCATCAGAGACAATCGACCGTGAGCGGAAACGCCTAGTGGAGACGTTGCAGGCCGACTCGGGGCTGCTGCTGGACGCGCTGCTGGCGCGGGGCGTGCTCACCGGGCCTGAATACGAGGCGCTGGATGCACTGCCTGATACGGAGCGCAGGGTGCGCCGCCTGCTGCTGCTAGTGCAGAGCAAGGGCGAGGCCGCCTGCCAGGAGCTGCTGCGCTGCGCTCAGCATACGGTGCGCGCGCCGGACCCAGCCTGGGACTGGCAGCACGTGGGCCCGGGTGAGCGTGGGCGGGGCGGGGCCAGGCTGGGGGAAGGGCAAAGGCTAAGTAGCTGGAGGCGAGCTCCCCATCTCGCCGAGAGGTAGGCGAGCTTGTGCGGAGGGAACCGCAGACCTATAAACTGATCTCAAGTCACTCCCACTTCCGCCCCAGGCTACAGGGACCGCTACTACGACCCTCCGTGCCCTGGCCATTGGTCCCCTGAGGCACCCGGCTCGGGGAACGCATGCCCCGGGCTGCCCAGAGCTTCAGACCACGACGAGGCCGGTGGCCCTGAGGGCTCCGAGGCGGTGCAATCTGGGACCCCAGAGGAACCAGAGCCAGACCTGGAAGCTGAGGCCTCTGAAGGAGCTGGGCCCGAGCCAGAGTCCCATCCAGATCAGGAACTGGAGACAGAACCCGAACCCCAGATGGATGCGGAACCGGACGCAGAACTGGAGCCAGAACCGGAGCTAGAGCCTGAGCCCGAGCCTGACTTTGAGGAGGGGGACGAGTCTGAAGGTGTGAGGCTGCCCAAATCCCACGCAGGTTTGGAAGGGCATGACCTGGGAAGCAGAGGGTGGGCTCCACTGCACTGACCACTGCCCCCATCATCTCTAGATTCCTGAAGCCTGGAGCGCTGACCAGCTGTTCCCTGCCCAAGGTGCATAGAAGCTGGGATCCTGCCTGAAGCTAGATCGGATCCCACTAACTGTTTCTCCAACCCGGAACCTCTGGCAGTGAATAAACTCCAGGTTGGCCTGGGCCTGACTCTCTTCACAATTCTGGCTGTTTTGGCTGTTTGCCTCTGAGTCCCAGTAACCTGGGCAGCCCTGGGCCCCACCACACCCGCCACCCAGTACTCATCCCTATCTTCAGTAGCCCAAGTTGCACACTGGAGACCTCAGAATAAGGCCCCTGATAGGACAAGAGCCCAACACTTGCTGCATTGCCCTTTCCCCTTAGGAGCCATTTGGGGGCCTGTACAGGCACCTGCTGAACTCCATGGAAGCCCCTGGGCTTGATGCAGAGAACAAGGGAAGGGAGACTTTTCTCCACTTAGGGAGGGCTTAGAGCTCCCTCCAGAAAGAGGGCTCCAGATCAGCCCCCAGAACATGAAGCTGAGATTAGAAAAGGGGACGGGGAAGGGACCTTGGGTAAACAAAGACCACACACATAATGGTAATTCCTGTTTTAATTGACTGGCTTCCCTCTGGACTGGTTCAGTGAGGGTTCTGACTAGTAACTAGCACACAGAAGGTGCTCTATACATACTCATTGGCTAAATGAATAAAGATTTTCCAACCGCATTTCTGAGTTTTACAGATGAGAAAACTAAGGCCAAGGGTAGGAGTGACACTGGATCAACTGCACATAGCTGAGTCAGAAGTGAAACTGGAAGCATCAACCACCTCTGCACCTCTCTGGTCCCAGAGGGGCTAGGGACTTGGAGGCCTGCCCCTCAGGCTCTATTGTGGCTGCTCCCAGGCTATGCCAACCTCTGCCAGAGACCAGCTGTGAGCATGCTGGTGAAAACAAGAACAGCAGAGGCCAGCAGAGAGAATAGGGATAGGGCCAGGTGAGCTCTTGGGCTTGACTCACAAGGCCCGCACTGTGTGTGTGTAGAATGAGAGTAGGGCTAGGAGTGTCCTATTCCTTCCATCAAACCTTCAGAAGCGGGCAGCTCCTGTGGCTCAGTGGGCAGGGCACCGGCCCCATATACTGAGGGTGGTGGGCTCGAAACCAGCCCCAAACAAACTGTAACAAAAAAATAGCCGGGTGTTGTGGTGAGTGCCTGTAGTCCCAGCTACTAGGGAGGCTGAGGCAAGAGAATCACCTAAGCCCAGGAATTGGAGGTTGCTGTGAGCTGTGACGCCATGAAAAAAGAAAAAAAAAAAAAAAACCTTCAGAAGCTGCTGCCTCCCAGCCTCAGGAAGTAGAGCACATAAATATGGAATAAATACATGACCATATTTGGTGAGAAAGCCAAATGCTGGAAAGCACAGCCCAGGCCAGCTGGGTCTCTACTACCAGGACCCCAGCCCATTGAACCTGTGTGAAGCCAAGACTCCGGGCTCAGGCAATCACCCCAGGAGAAGGGATCCCAACCTCCACCAGGACCCAGTGAGAGGTAGACAGCATGAATGCTGAAGGAGCACCAAGGGGCCAGGTAGGGGAAGGGAGAGACTGGAGTACCCGAGCACCCAAAAACATTCCATGCAAGAACAACTTTCTACTCCCAAACCTCCCCCCATCCCCATCGATGCTTCAACTCCCCTCCTACCCCTAGACTTTCCCTCTGCTCAACAGAGAGCTGGAGGCAGAAGGGCAACTCAGTTTGCCCGACATGCTGGGCCGGACAGAAACCCTCTGATGTTGCCATTCCTCCTCTTGGAATACTTCTGCCCTCCCCATGCCCACAAGAAACACCCGGGCCATGGATGCACAGAGCAGACAGCTTCATGTTCTGGGGGCTGATCTGGAGCCCTCTTTCTGGGGCCTCTATCTGTAGCCCTCAACCAACATCAGTCGGGCAGCAGGCGGCCCAGCTCTGCCTCATCCAGCCGGTTGGTGATCATGATGTGCTCCAGCTGCTGCCGGTAGCGTGCCAAGTCTTGCATGAAGTGGGGCACCCGGGTTTTATCCAGCACCCCATGGGGCCTCAGGTGGTCCACATCCTCATAGGATACCTGCAAGAAGGCAGGTGGCCTCAGGGGTAAGCAGAGTCCTATGGCTTTTAGGTAGCATGTCCCAGCTTATTACTTGTGTCACATAGCTCTTTTTTCCTGGGGCTTCTTTCTCTCCCCTCCTGACCCACTCCCAAGTTTTTGTACTTCTAGGCTCAGTCCTGGGTCTTTGCTCTTTCAACACCTTTTTTTTTTTTTTTTTAGAGACAGAGTCTTCACTTTATCACCCTTGGTAGAGTGCCATGGAGTCACAGCTCACAGCAACCTCCAACTCCTGGGCTTAGGCGATTCTCTTGCCTCAGCCTCCCGAGTAGCTGGGACTACAGGTGCCAGCCACAACTCCCGGCTTTTGCAGCTGAGGCCAGGTTTGAAGCCGCCACCTTCGGTATATGGGGCCGGCGCCCTACTCGCTGAGCCACAGGCATCGCACATCACCTGGCTATTTTTTGATGCAGTTTGGCTGGGGCCGGGTTTGAAACCACCACCCTCAGTATACAGGGCTGGCGCCCTACTCATTGAGCCACAGGCGCCGCCCTTTCAACACCTTTTTTTATAATTTGTGCCCTACACCCCCCATTCATCTCTCTAGCCTAACCTCTCCCCTCACCTCCAAACATGGCTATCCAACTGCCTCCTTAACGCTTTCCCTGATACCTCCAGGAACCTCTGCACATCCAACAGTAAACTCCTGGATGCCACTTACACCAGCCCCACTCTCTTAACAGTCACCCAGGTCAGATTCTGGGGAGGGAGGCCTAGATTCTCACCCTCCCACTCAGGATGGCCCTGAGTTAAAAGGATTCTACCCTCTGAAGAGCTTTCCTGCTGGCTCCTTTTCCAAATGCATGGCCACTGCATGGTTGGGTCAGGCCACTATCAATTCTGCAGGAGTGATGAGAAAGGCCTCCTCCTCTCAACCCTGCACTCCCTTCCCTAGGCCTTTCTCCAATTTACCTTCCATAGGGAGCCTCTAAAGCAAATACCTGAGCCACTATTCCACTTAAACCTCCTCCCACTCCCCTACTGCTTCAAATGAGGTCTGCTTTACTCAGGCTGATTCAAATGCCAGTGCCAGGGACCTGGGCCATGGCTACTTCTCCAGCTTTCTTCCTCAGACCTTCCTGAATGTCCCTAACGATGCAGTATCTACAGACACCCGCAGGCTGGGCCAAACACCCGCCTTTGTCTGCTAGACCATCATTTCATCTCCTGGGCTCACCTTCACCCGCACTGTCCCCACCCAGAGAGGTCTGGCACCCAGCCCTCACCCTAGTATCAATCAGAGGCTTGGGAAATGCCGCGAGGGGAGGGACAGCTTGCTGGGACCTATGAAGGTCCGCGACCCCTCACCTTGCCCAGCGAGGTCAGCAGCGGGAAGTCGATGGTCTCACGGTGTCGCAGAATGCGCACGATGCCATCCAGGTACACCTGGTCCTTGCTGAAGCAGCCTGGGAGCACATGAGGAAGGTGAGCCCCAGGCTGCCCCGAAGCCCCACCCCTCTTCTCAGCCCCCGGCCCCGCCCAGGGCTCTTCCTCATGCCCACCGGGCTTTGAGGTGTCGGTCTGGCCGCGCTTGGCGCGCACGCAGTACTCCCAGCGCACGTCTGCATCCTGCACGTAGCGCGCCAGATCCTGGAAGAGCTGTCGGAAAGACATGCGCGCGGCGCGGTGGATGGTGTAGTACAGCAGGGCGGCGCGCCATAGGAAGGGCTGCTTGCGGAACAGCACGCTATGCAGGCTGGCCAGGCCCTCCTCTGTGGGGTTAGCTGGGCGCAGCCCGTACCGCAGCCGGCCCTCGGCGCTGTGCCACGGCTGTCGCGAATTGTTCACGCCTCGCAGGTAGTGGGTGCCTGGGGGGACAGACAGAGGAGGCGGCGCTGGACAGGGTGTCTGGGGGACACATCTGCGGTGGTGGCCAGTACCCTATTCTTCCAGGCCAGACTTCTGGATGGACTTCTACCTGTGACTCTTGTGTCCTCAAAGCTTCAAACTCAGGCTCTCACACAAGTATTTCCCCAGACCAACCCCAGGCTAAGATTCTCCTCAGGCGAACTTGGTATCCAAGGACCCATAGAGGCTCACATGCATCGATCCTCCCTCACGGGTCCAACCCCCCCCCACACACACACATAAACTCCCCAAATTTACATCTCCCCACCCCTCCTGGAGACAAAAAACACATAAACCACCTGTCCCAACACCCTGAGTGCCCATATCATCTTTTTTCTTTTTTGTGAGACAGAGCCTCAAGCTGTCACCCTGGATAGAGTGCCATGGCATCACAGCTCACAGCAACCCCCAATTCCTGGGCTCAAGCGAGTCTCCTGCCTCCGCCTCCCAAGTAGCTGGGACTACAGGCACCCGCCACAACGCCTGGCCATTTTTTGGTTGCAGCTGTCATTGTTGTTTGGCGGGCCCGGGCTGGATTCGAACCCGCCAGCTCAGGTGTACGTGG
>CAUYRH010087257.1:0-67585 GCA_963574655.1 Perodicticus potto
CATGTTTACATGGATGGAGCTGGAACATATTCTTCTTAGCAAAGTATCTCAAGAATGGAAGAAAAAGTATCCAATGTACTCAGCCCTACTATGAAGCTAATTTAAAGGTTTCATATGAAGGCTATAACCCAACGATAGCACAAGAATATGGGAAGGGAGGGAAGGGGGGACTTTGGGGTGGAGGGAAGGTAATTGGTGGGGCCACACCTATGGTGCATCTTAGAAGGGTACAGGCAGAACTTACTAAATGCAGAATACAAATGTCTTCATACAATAACTAAGAAAATGCCATGAAGGGTATGTTAAACAGTTTGATGAAAACATTTCAAATTGTATATGAAACCAACACATTGTACCCCTTGATTGCACTAATGTACGCAGCTATGATTTAATAAAAACAAATAAATAAATAAAATAAAATTGTTTTCTAATTAAGTTTTTACAATTAAAAAAAAAATCCCTGTTGTTATAATGAACTTGGCTGTGTCACTGGTGTCACTACTTTGCCAAAGCATTTCAGCTGGTTTATTACTGTCTACGTCCTCTTTTCCCTCTGCCAGGTGACCCTGCAAGCCCTGTGTTCCAGTCGCACACTGATAAGATGAAACAGCCTGCATCCCTGAATCACTGCTTGGAAGGGAGATATCATAGAGAGTCATTACAACTTTGGTGGACTTTAAGTACAAAATAAACTTTTAAATGAGAAACAAGTGGTGTGGCGTATTTCTATAGCATAAACTAGCTTATGACAAACCCAAATATACTACTATAGGGACCAAGGCCCTTGACCCCCCAGTGGTTTGCTAAAAAATCACTGATACTAGGTAAATTGATTACTAGGAGAAAAAGCACTCAAATTTTATTTAATGTGTATACACAAGACCATTCAGAAGGAAGCCCCAACCCCAGTGGGGCACAGAAATATACAGCATCTTGAGGTTGAAGAAAGAATGCAGGCTTAGAGCACGGCTAAAAGTAGGTTCCGTTGGCAAAACAGGTTATGGAAGGGAGAAAGGAATGGGCTAGTCTAGGCAAAGTGGTCTTATCATGCAGACAGAACTTCAGAGGTAGTAGCCCTTAGAGAGAATAGACATAAATGTTTCTTTTGGGACCTTAATGGTGTCAGGCTCTCAAATAATCTTTCCTGGGTTGGACAAGGGAACACCTGACAGCATCATGCAGATTCTTTCTCTGTAGAGGCAAATCTCCCCCCTGCCCAACAAAAGACAGCTTTACAGGGTTACTTCTATCTGTTAGATCTGTGGCAACTATTTCAAAAGATGTCAAAGAAATATATTTTAGGGTAAAATATTCTGCTTTCCTTCAATACCAGAAGTGGGGTCCTTCCAGAACAGACTCTAAAGTATGTGGCTTAGTACACAGGTGGCAGGCAGTGAAGACATTGATGAAAGTTGTTAGAACTCCTGCCTATGATAACTTAGGGTGCCCACGGGAATACTGAGATGCAGCTGTAGGAGAATGTATTACAAGATATAACATTGTAGTCTAGGCCACTACTGGCTATAGTAAACAAAGTACTATTAGGGAAAGGGAAAGGGAGAGAGGGACAGACGGAGAGAGGGAAGGAGAAAGAAGGAAAGGGGAAAGAGAGGAAGGGGAGAGGGTAGGAGTGAGGGGAAAAAGAGAGATATACATTCTCTCTCTTTCAGAGGGAGCCAGCAGAAATGAAAAGCAACAGAGCCCCCAAATATGAGGCCTTGATGACTGAAAAACCCACTGCATGTAGACCATAAACTGTGAGAAATGTAATATAAAAAGGCTACGAATAGCAAATGCCCAGAAATGCAGATGATCCAAATAACTTAGGGCAAATATCAAATTTGGAGTGTGGCCATTAAGTTAAAAGGAATCAACAAAGAAATAAAGCAATTTTGAAACCCATATCTAAAGAAGAACTATAGATGTGGTTACTGGCACATATGACTGACTGCAAGAAAAACCTATGGAAAGTCTATTGAATTTTTGAGAAAGTTGTATCTTTTTAAAAATGAAAAGACTTCAAAACAACCCTTAGCTCTCAAACTTCCTTGATCAGAAGGAAGGTTATATCCTACTATATAGCAAAGGATGCTCAGGGATCCAAGGCCAGGTGCCAGAGAAAACAAAGCTCATCTGTGAGGGGAGGTTTACAGCACCTTCATTAGAGCGCCACTGTGACAATTACAGGGGACAGTGCCTATAAAGCACAGCACACGACACAAAGTAAGTGTTCGATTAACGTTAGTTATTAACTGTATCAGAGCAGAATGTTCCCAATCTAATCTTGTATTTTAATGTTTTTCTTCCATGCTCAAAGTATTGGAGAAATGTGAGCTCAATTTGTGGTTGCAGACAGACCTTCTGTCTCTCTGGATTATTATGAGGGCTTTTGCAAATATTTTCAACTCCCCTAACCAATTTTCTTTGCGCTGTACTTGAATTTCACAAGTCTTTGTCTTAAAAAAATAAAATTTAAGATAAACTTTGAAGCTGCATTTGGTGTTATTTGTAGATTGACAGGATAGATTAGACTTTTTGGTATATAGGGGGAAAATCGGAACTTTGAAAAGTATCTTCTTTCCATCATAATTGCGGAGAAACCAGCTTGAAGAAAATTCAGATTAATTGGGGTTCTTGAGACCCAAGGTGGGGCCAGGGCAAGGGCTCCACTTTGGGTTTTCACAATGGTTGTTCATATCTCCATGCCATGTACACTTAGTGAATATCTGAATTAGTGGCATTTTAATGAAGGAGAGGGCCTTAGGGGTTATTTAGGCAGGATGAGATCTATTGCATCAATGTTGAGCTTAAATGTGCACCCTGACAACATCACCTGTGACTCTAGTCCTGTATCTGTCTCAGTCCCTACATCTACACTTCTGAAATTAGAATCTGCCCTTACTAGGTAGAAAATGGTCACTGCCTAGAGTAGCGTTTTTCAACTTTTTTTTATCTCTTGGCACACTTGAACCTATAGTTAAACTTACTCGGCACACTTAAATTATGTTGATTAGAAAAACAGTAAAAAAAAGAATATACTTTCTGTGCTTTGAACTTCTTTCAAAAATAATTTAATTAATGATCTTTAAAAATTTTGGGGGGCACACTAAAATATTCTCAAGGCACACAAGCACACTGATTGGAAATCACTGGCATGGAGGAATAGAGTGGTCCCCTTCTAAACCTGTTTTTGAGCTGTGCCTGGTAATTCAAAGGGTTCAGCAGCCAAGACGTAAGTTCATTATAGCTCATCTCCTTTGCTTGCTTTTCTTGGACACTGTAAAGAGGATTCATGCATTATAACTGCTTAAAATTCCTCCTTTCTCCCCCATACTCTTCCCCTGCCTACTGTAGCTTCTTTGGTAACTTGCCATCCCAAAAGGAAAATAGGAAACAGACAGACAAAAAACTCTTCCAGGAGATGTGAGGTAAGTAATTCAGCAAAGTCTCAGGTTACAAAATCCATAAATTAGTAGCATTCCTATACACTAAAGATAGCTTTTGACTTTCAGCTAAGAGTCAAATAAAAGACTTACTACCATTTACAATAGCTGCAAAGAAAGCAAAATACCTGGGAATATACTTAACCAAAGAGGTGAAAGATCTCTACAAAGAGAATCGTAAAACACAGAGGAAAGAATTTGCAGATGACAAAAACAAATGAAAAAAACATATCATGCTCATGGATCAGTAGAATCAACACTGTTAAAACATCCATACTACCTGAAGTGATTTACAGATTCAGTGGCAATCCCTATCAAAAACAATATTATATTTCACAGGTCTAGAAAAAATAACTATACAGTACTTCATTTGGAACCGGAAGAGAGTCTGAACAGCCAAAGCAACCTTAAGCAAAAAAGAACAAATCTGGATGCATCACATTACCAAACTTTAAACTATACTACAAGGCTATAATAACCCAAATAGTATGGCATTGATACAAAAGTAGAGACATAAACCAATGAAACAGAACAGAGGACCCACATAAATACCATCTGCATGCACCCAACTGATCTTTGACAAAGCAGATAATAATATACATTAGGGCAGTGGTTCTCAACTTTCCTAATGCCATGGCTTTTAATACAGTTCCTGTGGGTTGCAACCCACAGGTTGAGAACCACTGCACTAGGAAAAAGAAGCCCTATTCAATATATGGTGATGGGAAAATTGGATCGCCACATTCAGAAGAATAAAACAAGATCCATTTCTCCCACCACTCATAAAAATTAATATGGGATAGATACAAGACTTAAATGTAAGACATGAAACCATAAGAATTCTAGAAGAAAAGGTATAACAAATCTAGATATCAACCTAGGCAAAAAACTTATGAAAAGGAGACCAATGGCAATAGCAGCAGTAAGAGAAATAACTAAATGGGACTTTAAAAACTTCTACACAGCAAAGGGCATAATCAACATGGCAAATAGACAACCTACAGAATGGGAAAATATATTCACAAGCTGTGTATCTAATAAAAGGCTAATAATCAGAATCTACAAAGAACTCAAGCAAATCAGCAAGGAAAAAGAAAAAAAAATCCTCTTAACCTGTGGACAAAAGATACAAACAGAAGCTTTTAAAAAGAAGATAAATGACCAATAAATATATGAAAAAATGCTCAATGTCACTAATCATCAGGGAAATATAAATCAAAACCACAATGAGATCATCACCTTACCCCAGTTAGAAAGTTTTTTATTAAAATATCCATAAACAATAGATGCTGGTGTGGGTACAGAAAGAAAGGAAGACTTACACACTTCCTAAAGGGTACAATGAACACGATCTGGGCATCCTTATAGCCCTGATTACAAAAGCAATTCATGTAACCCAAAACATTTGTACTCCCATAATATTTTGAAATAAAAGATAATTCTTTTTGAAGAGCTCAGTAAAAATAAAATAATGTCAACAATATAAGTAGAATTTATGATGTGATCCTATTTACGAAAAAGTATAAGAATTACCGAAAGTATATAAATAAGGAAAAAACTAATAGATCCCCAAACCATTCTCCCTTCAACCGTAGCTCGAGCATCTTTCCACTTCTTTTGCTCAATTTCCTCCCAGTTCTGAATACAAAAGCCCCCAAACCAGTGATTGAAGCTTTTTGAAGCTTCTCAGTGCATGGGAAGAGAAAGCGAGTGGGCAGAGCAAGAACCCTTTTGAGTGGGTAGAGACAGAGTGGGAACACATCCTGCCTTTTATCTATCACATTAGCAAAAGCACTTAAGGAAAGCGCCATAAGCAGATTGCACGGATACTTCAGCTCTGGGGTTTGTGGCAGGCATCTGACTCTGTTTCTCAGTTGAACACTTTGAAGCAGAGTTCATTTGCGCATTTATTCAACATACAAACATTTCTGAATGCCTTTTAGGTGCAAGGCAGTGTCCCTGTAAGTTAGTGCAAGTTACCAATTGCATAGCAGTTCTTCAGCTGGTTAACAATACCTTTATCTCCACTGTAAAGATGATAGCTACATATATGTATATATAATATATACACACATATATGTTTATGGGTATGTTCAATACTGTATTAGACATTGTATGTTTCAAACACCTATATCTATCTACATTTACCTACATCCGTCTCCTTTGTGACTGGAGAACCCCAAAGAGCAAGTGATCCAAGAGAAGAAACTTAAACAGAATTTGGGCTCTGGGAGGTGGTGAATGGTTTTATCATTGCAACAAGAAATAGGGGGAAAAGCTATAAAAATTCTGTCATGGTTCTCTAAAACTCAATACATACCTAGAGCCAAATGCTCTGACCCTGCACCAAATGCCTGGTTTGTTGGACAGTCACTCTAATGAGGACCCACACCGTATATATCTTTTATTTCCTTCCTAGTCCACATCTAGCACAACGTCAAATGCTTAGCGGATGCTTATTAAGTCAGAGCTGCCAGTGGCTTTAGAGACTTGGCAGACCAATCCCTGCATTGCAGATGAGGAAGAAGGACCTGCCTGGACCTTTGGAGTGGCCTCCTCATTGGCTGCTGATCTTCCAGCTCCCAAAGTGCCACACAGCCGCTCTCCTGCTGGACCTGGCGAGTGCCCGCTCTCACCCACTGGGTTTCAGGTGGGTGGCCTTACTTGACCTGACTCCTTCACAGCTCCCAAACAAAGTTTGATCTTCCTTCCAATTCTCAGTCAAAATACACTTTGTAAAGCATTTCCCACATTTCTAATTAAACTTTAATTTTTGTGACTGCTTAATAACATCTATTTCCTAACCATGCTGTGAGCGCCCTGAGAATAAGAAATAGTGTGTGAATTTATCACTGTAACTCTGGCACCTAGCACATAAGAGTTTGGTGACTATTTCGGTGAGTAAATACAATAGTTAAAGGGGCTCTCTTTTTATGACACAATTCTGCTTATGTCTTTCTCCTACTTGAATTCCTGCTTTAGTTACCCGTTTTTTAACAGTAAAGAAAAAAATTAGTCTAATTAAGAACCACCATGACTTGGTTTTTCTCCAAGTTCTCAGGACTTTCAGACCTCTGGGCCTTTGCATGTGCTGTATCCTCTAAGAAATGCAGTGCTTGCCATTCCTGACCAAGTAGGCAAGTGCCTACTCACCGTTTCCTCTCTCGGACGAGTCCAGACTTCCCAAGCAAGGCTAGCTGATTGGCTGCTGATGCTTCTACAGTACTTTGTATTTCTGTGAGAGTAGAAAGGTTAACATGTAAAAGACATCCTTTCTTTCCTCAAACCTGTCCTGGAGTTCCTTCCGCTGCCCTTGGCTGTTGTGAGTAATGGAAGGATGGAGGGCAACCTGCAGTTGGTGCTTCTTCCACCACCTGCCACTGGTGGCTCCTTTCCACTGTTTCTTCTCCCAGGTCTCTGTCTCCTGTTACTCTCCTGCCTTTTCTTCTCATCTCCTCTTTTCTTTTTTCCAGGGTCCTTATTTCCAAATTTCATTCCTGTGAGATGCTGCTGATTTTGCTTCTTTTTTGTTTCTCTTTTGAAATTATGACCCCTGGAAAGTGAGCAGTGGCTCACATTTCACACTTAACAGAGTCCCTCCTGGGAAGGTATTTTCCTGAATAAAATGCTGTCTTTGCTGTGGTGGATTCTGCCTTCCATTAGCTTGAAAAAGAAAGCGGTCAAGTTTCTGGCTTTAAATTGTTACTTTTCCTTCCACTTTCAGAACCTGAGCAGAGACAAGTACCTCCCATAAAAACATCTCACCTTGACATGGCCAGGTCTGGGCAGGCTTTGCGATAACAGCAGCTGCCCATTCCTGTCTGGGACCAGCTTTGAAGTTGACGCTGGGAAGCGATCTATGAACTCTAGGAAGCTGTATGAAGAAAGGCCTCATTAGGAAGGAGGTATTGCTAGAATTGGCTCAGCAAAGTTTAAACTCCAATTCCTCAACCTGTGTTCAGGCCAGTTGCTCTTCCAGCATGTAGCAAAGGTAAGCATTTTATGACCCCCATATTCAACAACATGGAAAAACACAAGCCCTCCTGATGAAGACAAAGCCCTCCTGATGAAGACAAAGCAACATGGAAAAACACAAGCCCTCCTGACAGCGTCTACTTGTACCTCTCCTCTGCGGTTTCCCCTCTCGTTGGAGTGCCAGAGCTCAGTTAATCAACTTTGTCCTTATGTGAATAGGATTCTGCATTTCCCCACGTATTTGTAGGCAAAATTGAAACACAGAACTGGCTATTTGGGAGAGTTGTTCCTTCTGCTACCCCCCTAGAAACAGAAAATTTGGCTATGGCCTCTTTTTATTGCTTGCATTCATTCCTAAGTGCAAGGGACACGAAGCAAATGGAAAAGGGACCAGACACAGAGAACAAGCACAGGAAGACATAATATGGGTAAATTCTACTGATTTAGTTACCTTTATATCTGTGGGTTTTTTTTTTTTTTTTTGAGACATAGTCTCACACAGTTGCCCAGGCTAGAGAGCCGTGGACTCATGGCTCACAGAAACCTGATATTCTTGGTTTCAAGAGATCCTCCTGCCTCAGCCTCCTGAGTAGCTGGGACTATAGGTGCATGCTATGACACCTTGCTAATTTTTCTATTTATAATACAGACAGGATCTTGGGGGTCTCACTTTTGCTCAGGCTGGTCTCAAATTCCTGAGCTCAAGTAATCCACCTGCCTCAGACCCCCAAGGAGCTAGGATTAAAGATGTGAGCCACCATGTCTGGCCCTGTTGCTTTTTTTGTATTGAAGTAAAGCCATTTAGAAAATATGACATGCTAAGACTCACTAAAACCCTTGAACACATGAAAGGCATTAAAACAAGATTAGCAATGGTTCTAATTCTTACATTCATATAACGCTCTGCATAGTTAAAAAAATTTATGACCAATAAAAGACTGAATCTCAAATTATTTGTGAAAAGACAGCAGGGAGGTCATTTCTATCCCAAATTATGGATAAGGAAACAATTTCAGGGGCCAAAGTCATATGATGAATAATGCCAGCCTCTCTGTGGCAATTAGGGCTATTATAAATGATCAACAGATTCTAGAAAATGCTTTTTATAAACTGCTTACTGTCTTAAATTCAATCCAGAAAGAAAAGGAAAAACAAATCATTGGAAGAAGACTAAAAGGAAATTTCTGTCCCTTGAAATGAATGACGTGTAACTGTAGTCATCAGAATCTGAAGATAAAAAACATGAAATTAGCCAATACTAAAAACTCACAGTACCAACGCATGAGCCTTAAGCAGTGAAATACATTTTTTGTGCTTTCATATTAATATACCAATTTTGATATGCATAAAACAATCAACATGTATGCTGTACTTATACATACTTTTACAAATATTATTCTATTCTATTTCATTTTGTGTGTGTGTGTGACTGCCAAATCTTCTTTCGTGAAATGAGACTTCTGGACAGAACAAAAACAATAGGATCAAGACGGAACTAGATTACAAAAGGCCCTTACTACCCCCATTCAGGATATGGACAGAGATGTGTAGGAGACCTACTTAGGTATACAGACAAAGCTTTTCAAACAAATGGCGTAGTTGTCTACAATTAGTTACTGGTAAAAATTAGGCCCGCTTGGCTATAGAGAGAGAAGTGATATGCACACTTCACCATTCTGTATATGACTCAGATCTATGAGAAACCAATCCCTCAAGCTTTTAGTATTAGTGAATGATAACTATCATATTACTGACTCACGCACACTTTTACCCCTCCCGATAAAAAGTGATTCTTTCACTTCTCCCCTCAACACGAACTCTATCTAAAATCCCAACCTGCTGAAAGCCTCAGGTACTAAGTCATCCTCCTGGTTAAAATTAAGCTCTGTCTGGATACTCAAATGGTGGAAGATGAAATGCTCTGTGGGTCCTTGCTAATGGACCCCCAATTTAGACCCTGGACAACTGGAGGCAGAGCATATTTCCCGGGGGGTGGAAGGGGGTTACGCTGTGGATCCCCTTGTCTGTCTTGGTCTATCAAAGCGCCACTTGCCACCCTTTGGGGCTTGGTGCCCATCTTGTATATTTAGACTAATAGAGTGGCACTCTGAAGCTGGAGCTTCAAAAGTGTGACATTTTTTCTTAAAGAATTGTGTAGTCGGAGCTAGCACTAGGCATTCTCAATCACGTAAATTAATGTATTTTATCACCTTAAACTAATTATTTATTAATGGCTTTCATCAGTTTTTGAAATTATGCCTATTGCAATGTGCTCCTGGGCATGAGTACAGAAAATGAACACATTAATTATAATAAAACATTCAAGGGCTGAAAGAAATTAGAAGAGACAGTAACACATGCTATTTCACATGCACCACACACACAGACACTGCGCCGTCACCCAAATGCTCCTCCACATCTATCACACGCACACACAGACACCGTGCCTTCACCCAAATGCACCTTCATACTCTGTATTACCTGCCTATGGGGAGGTGATTCTGCCATAGCATTTTGTTGATAACTAAGAGGAAAATGGTGGTATTGTGGTAGCATTCTCCTATTCTCACAACACTGCTGCCTCTGCCATACCCTGAAATGCCTGTAACTCACCTCTCAGAATATTTTTAGGTTTATGCCACAAATGAGACACACATTAATTATAGGGTGCAGAAGGGGCTGGAATGCTGTAGGGGCACATGCCATCTTAGTAGGGAAGCCTTGAGTAAATGCACTCTGCGTGTTTACCCTCATGCACACTCTTATTATTGAGTACTCTTTCTCTTCATGTTGTAATTTTTTCCTTTACTTTTTCTATATCTTTAATTTATACCACTCTAACATCTTAAAATCATAGAAAGTGACTATGACGGTAGGATATAAAAAAAAAAGAAAAACATTTCAAAATATAATTTTGACATGTCAGAGCTTTAATTATAATCTCGTTTCATGAAGCAGGATCATACTTCTGGTCCCATGATTTGATCAGTCAGGCGAGTTATCTGGAAAGCCATGCATTGGATATACTTGCTTACATCCCTTACTTTCCAATTTTCTGTTTAGTTTTGGATCTAGTTCTCCATGATTTCACATTCAAAATATTTTCACAAATATTCATTGTCAAATATCTTCAAAACAAAGAAAGACCCCCCCCCAAAGACCAAATGGGTTTACTTTCAAAACAGCAGAATGTAACTTTGATCTTTTAACACTCAGCCTTAACCGTACTGAAACATTTTTTATTATTTAATATGGCTTTTAAAAATTTATATTAGTAATGTACTAATGAGACTTAACAGGCTCTAATCCATTACAGAGGATGTAATAAAAGCTAATATGAGCAGAGCTTCCTTGGTAACCAGGCACCAGATTTTTTTCCTAATATAAGAAGACTGGTCAATTTTCTACTCCATTGACGTTTTCCATTACAATAATGAAGGCTACACTTTCTTTCTAATAAGATGATTAATTTGGTTATTGACTTTATGTTTCAATCTCATCTTTTATTTAAATTATTTGAAAATACATTCTGCATTTCTCTTCTACCTGTTTAGGGTCAGATATAAAACTCATTTATTCCATTTGGCTGCTAACACTAATATTTGAGAGGAATTTGTGTCTTGTCATGTTTTTTCTTCATTAGAAGCTCATTATTCAGATAAGATGATCAGTTTGGATTAGTAGCTTAGAATCCTGCCCAAACCAAACAGAAATTGTGGATACATTTCAAAACTCTGACTTAAATGTGAGATTATATATACAGAAAAATGTGGAGAAAAAAAAAAAACCTTCACCTTCTTGTGTGAATTACACTTTCCTGAAACCAGACTACATTTTGGAGGAAGATTTTATTTTTCCAAGCCAATTTACTTTGTGGTGGATAGGAGTGAAAAATTTCAAAATGCCTATATACCTGACCTTTTAGATTATATGAACTATGTAAGTTTTCTAAACTACATTAGTTTAGAAAGTCCATCATATGGACTATATGATTTCCTAAACATTGGTCTTATTATTCCCACAAGTTTGACTACTCCTTGAGAGCAGAAACTTTCTCTTATGCATCTTTGTATGGTACCTCGCAAAGAGCCCTGCACAAATTAGGTGAACAACAAATGCCTCTGTTAAGTAAAGCATCATGAGACGTCTAGACAAGAGAGAGGTAAGGAATGATATAAGAGGTCCCAAGGACATCTCTATAAATAGGCACTTATATGTGTTGTGGCCTTTATTTTAATTGGAATAAAGTGAATCTGTGAATCCAAATGGCCATCTACTTGGGTCCCTGGGTATAGACATTCTGCTATTACTTGGCTTAATAGAGCCACTTAATGAGGTAAGTCGACAATGGTCAAGAAGATTTCTTCCATATATTAATCAATTATGCTGAATTGATGGTGACCCCTTAGGTGGTTTTATGGAGACAGGAACTTGTATGAGTCCTGGGCTCATTAAACAAGAGGGACAAGATGGTCATCTATGGGTTTGATAGTCAGACAGTCTCTCTGCCTGGTAACCTGACTCCTCTGAGATTCACCACTCATTCTTCTTTTCAAAGCCCAGATCAAATCCTACCTCTTCTAAGGTAGCTCTTCAGATTACCAGCCATAAGCTAGAATTAGACACCCGCTTTCTTTGCTCACAGAACACATTATTCTTATATTTGTCACCATCTCCTTATCACCCATCTCCACGTACCTATCTATCTACCTCCCTATCTAGCTATTCATGTCCAGTCCACTAGAGTAGTTAGTCACTTACTCTTGGGGGGCAGTAAAAATTTTTTCACTTTTATATCCCCCACAGGACCAGTATGAATGGGCTTTACTTATAGCACATGCTTCATAAATGACAGTGAAGGAAATTGAACAGCAGGCTAATTGACGAAAGGCCGCATTACTCATCGTCTCGGGGATTAAGCAACTGATGGTAAAAGGGAATAGAACTCCCAGTCACTGCAGAGTTATCCTGAGTTACAGATAAGGAGGTAAACATTTGGGACTCTCCAGACTGTGAAGGTCCATGACACAAGCTCATTCTTGAATTTTTCCCAGTTGGAGAAGAGACTGACAGCAACTGTGTCATCTGGTGCTCCCAATGTTTCTCTACCTCATAATGTGTCAGCATGAGGGGAGGACCTAGCATGGCTAGTCCTACTCAACCATCCTTAAGGAAACAAAACACGAAAAGTAGACATTTAGAAAAAGGGGCACTATTCTGCATCTCATGGACCGGTGACCTTGGCCAAGTTATTAAAACTCTATAAGCCTAAATTTCTTCTTGCCTGGAGAAAATGGTATCTCCTTACAGGCTAGATTTGAGATAATGTATTTAAAGTGCTTAGCAAGACATGCTCAAAGAACATAATTATGAAGGTGATTGTAGCCACTATTTTCTTTTCCCTTCTTTTCTATTTCATTTTCATTCTTGTGATTTTGCTTTATATCTAAATTGCTTCACTGTGTATGAGTGAAAGGACTGTTTACTGGTAGGTATATGGCCTGAAGTTTTTGTTTATAATTATCTAAACCTAAACAAAATTCTTTTAAAACACCATGGAGCATCACTGGAATGAAAATGGAGGCCACGTGACATCGTTGGCTTTCCAAAGAGAACATGTTTACCAACGTATACACAGCTAGAATGGTTGGCATAATTGTTATGAATCTGAATCCTTCAACTCACTGATGCCTGTGACTCAGCAAATTTTGGACAAATGCCTTTGGATGTGCATTACACAGTGCCCTTAGACTTTTATATCCCTTTGCACTATCTAACCTAATTCTAAAATATTAGCTATCGTGACAATTAGCATAAACCAGTCATTTTCACACGTGAGTACCTTTGGGTGTGGAACCATCTTTGTTCACTATAAAGAAGCTCCAGTTTGAGGTTGCCGTGAACTATGACACCATAGCACTCTACTGAGGGCGACCTAGTGAGACTCTATCTCAAAAAAAAAAAAAGAAGAAGCTCCAGCCCCAAAGGTTAGGTAAGGCAACCATGGAAACAAAGCCAAGCAATGGTCACGTAGGTACCAAGATAATTCTAGAGATCCCAGTTTTTTCAGAGATGGATGAGAGAGCAATCTTCCTCAGAGAAGTACCATTCTGACTATGTCCTCTTGGCTGGGTTGCTTCTTGCATAGTGTTAATGAACATAAGGAAAGATGATAAAAGCAGCTAACATTTACTGAATTATTAAATCCTAAGCAGTGCATCAAGAACTTTACATACATCAAGTCTAATCCTCACAACAAACTTAAGAGACAGAATTATCTCTACTTTTTAGATGAGGAAGTAGGTTTAGAGTTATTAAATAATTTGTCCAGGATCATGCAACTAACAAGTATCAAAGGGTACAACTTAAATTTAAGTTTTCTTGACTCCCAAGTTGACATTTTTTCCTAACTAAGATGAACATTGCTTCTATCTCTTCTGTTGACCCTTTCTGTTTCATGACACAAAGATTTTATACTCTGATGTTTGTCCCATCTTTTCTAAAGAAACAGGGGTGGGTGGAATGGGTTGGGGGAGATAGGGAGAGGAAGAGGTGGGTGAGGGAAGATGCTCATTCACTCGGTGATTTTATGTTTTCCATGTCCATTCAGTCCTACTGTTTGCCAGGTGCCACACTGGATGCTAGGCCATAGCTGAGAAGATAAATACTTTCTTGTTCTCATGGGGCCAAGTGCCCAGAAGCCTGCAAATATTTCTCCCAGTAAATTGAATGTGTGTGTGACATCTAGAGGGGATTTCAGTGCCAAACTATCACTTCATCTGTAGCTTTTATAGATAAGCTGATATGAGAGAACTCCCCAACACTAAGAATAGCTAAGAAAATGTTGTGAAAATATATAACTGTTACTCTTAGAGCCAATCCTGAGACACCCCTATTTTGACGTAGGGTATGCATGATAGACTGTATGCTGGCTTCCTCTGTGTGAAGTGGATCATGTTGTAGCCCTGAAGTTATTTGTAACCATAGCGAGGCAGCAGGCACAAACCTCTGCTGTTGGCTGGTTACGGTTTCTAATAACAGTGGGCTGCACCCATGCAGGGTTTTGAATGCATAGCAGGACACAGCCAGGAGCCTCTTTGATTTCTATCACCGAGAGTGGAGGGGGCTCAAAGGCAGGGCCTTTTCCCTATAGCTCTTCTTTTTTTGTTAATTTCAGATTAATATGAGAGTACAAACAATTAGGTTACAATGTTTGTGCTTGTTGGGTAAGGTCCCTGTTGAGAAGGGGACATTTTTATACTGTTGATGGGACTGCAAACTAACACAGCCTCTTTGAAAAGAAGTATGGAGAATCTTCAAAGAACTCAAAATAGACCTTCCATCTGATCATGCTATCCCATTACTAGGCATCTACTCAGAGGAAAAAAATTATTTTATCCTAAGGACGTTTGCATTATATTGTTGATTGCAGCTCAATTTACAATTTCCAAGATGTGGAAACACCCCCTTTAGTGCTTCTAATAAATCTCAAACCTTCCCTGGGAGTTAGTCCTACCCTCTTCCTAGTTACAGTAGGGTTGATTCCCTAGTACCTAGTGACTCCCAACTGTTAAAAGATCTAAGAAGGGGAAGAATGAAGACACCTGCAGACTCCCCCTCTCCCCACTATGTTCACTGATTGTGACTCACTATATCAACTAGCCTATAGAACACAGTTTTCCAAATATTTCTCTTCAACATCTCTTTCCATCAAACTAAAGTTATAGATTAAAAAACAAACTCTGAATAAAGGATAAAGAGTTTCATAACAGGATTTGAAAGCATGGCAATCATGACATTAGAAAAAATTGGCTGCCAAGTAGTTTGTTGAAATGACACCAGGCACATTGTCTAGTGAACTTTAGATGAATGGGCGTTGGAGTCTGTCTGGGCCTGATTTGCAGAGCCTACTTAGAGACGGGAATCTGCTGTGGGCATGCAAACTGCAGCAAGACTGAGCTGTGCATGGTGAGCGTGAGGGAAGACTCCAGCACCGGGAACTCAGAAGGTGGTCTTTATCGGCCTGCCAGAATTTCAGTGTGGAGTCATACCCACCAGTCGTTTTCCCAAAGGGACAGAAGAACAGGCTTCTGTGACCAATGCAATATGGTCAACAAATGTTTGCCTCACACAGCCAAAGTGAGTTGGCTTTCCAGAGATGTAAAGGTAGCAGAAGGTATCTTTGGAGCAGTGCAGAAGGCAGGCTACATACCATTCACCGCTACCACTCCAGGATAGGGAGGGAAATGTGGTTCTCTGCCATCCATCAGCAGTCCCACTAGTTCAAGGTCCACATCTGAGAGCATGTCCTCCAGAAGCAGTATTTACAGGTAGCTGTCAGAGCCTTCCTCACCTTTACCTGGGCTGATGTTGACATCACTACTATCCTTAACCCTTTTGCGCATTTATCCATTTGCACTCTACCCTGACTCACATCCTTTGTTTCCTTCACAAACCTTTAGCCTCCTAGCAACTATTGACATTAGCCTCTCCCCAGCTCACCTTTTACCTGAATTGACTGCATCAACCCGTGATTCGGCCAAGACCAGGCTTTTGCCTAATCTTTGAGTCAGCTGAACACACAGATGCCTGTGCCTGTGCCCTTGCGTCTTTGTCATATTTGCAGTCCAACCTGCTCTTTGTTTACGAGCTTCTGCACACACGCAAGTTAATTCTGCATTCTTCCTACTTGAGTTGCACCAGTGAATAGCATCTGTCTTTTGTCACCACCTAGGGTGATCCAAGTATATTATCTATAATGAATCAGGGACACTTTTTTTCATGCCACAAAAACCGGTTTGTCTTTTTTTCAAGAATGTACTTCATTTACAGAAAATTTAATATCGGATTACATTTTCTAAATCTAAATTTTAAATTCAGATTCAGGTATGTAAATTGAATTGACCTTTTCAGAGACTCCATTGGCTGCCTGGAGCAGTGGTTTTCAAGGAGGTTGACACCACCTCCTCAGAGAGGCTTTGGAAAATTGTGGCAGCATTTCTACCTGTTCCAACGATTAAGGTGATATTATTGGCATTTTGTGATTGGGGCCCAAGAAGGCTAGATAGGACGGACTTATACAACCAAAAACTATCTCAGTTGACATCCTACCTCATCCAAAACCCTAACTCTTTTAGACATGATCACTAAATATTTTTTAGTTTTAATATAGCCTGAATTTTCCAGGAATGAAACTACTGTATAAATCAAAGAAGATTGTATTTGATGTGTTTGAAACTTTACCAAGAAATTTTCATCGTTTGGGGGAAAAATAATATCACTGACAGTAATGCAGTAAGTGGTCTTTGCGTGGCCAGTATAACAGGGCTATATCTGTCTGGATGGTAGCTGTTGAATCATGGTAATACTACTAGTATTAGTAATGCGATACCCATAGTAATAGATACTATCTTTTTTTAAAAAAGTCTTATTATGCCTGAGACTTTCACTAATGAAATGTGTTATTTTCTCTTTTCTATATTGTATATAGATTATATTTATTTTAAAAATTTTATATGGGTTATACAATCTATAGATTTTTATATCAGATTTTTTTTTTATATATAAAAAAGAGTTTTGGGCTTTTACAGAGATAAGAACCATTGGCGCAAAGCACCATCTATCTACTATTCAGACAGAACCATATTTGCCATTTGCACAAATAGAAGTGATTTCCTCTGTGCTTAGAAGCCAACAGTGGGGCCAAGACTCTCAACTTAAGTTTTGTGACAGAAAGCCTGAGAAAAGGGGTTCTATTTCATAGGACTTTAATTTAATCACCCACCAATCAGGCATTCTCTTCTATGGCTAGCTTATTTTTTTCTGATATTTGAGAAGCTTCCAGATCTTGTCACTTTGCTGGATATCCTGGGGATTAGAAAACTCTCAGGCTCCTGATCATCTAGAAGCATAGACTGCCCTCTCTTGGAGGGCAACCTGCATGAAGATGGCGTGTTTCACAAACTTGGCATTCACAGCCTCAACAATCAGTGTATCAAATGATGTTTCCTTTGATTATAATTTCAAAATGCCTCTGAACCTTTCTTACAATATAATCAAGGTAGTTATGATGAAATACTGGGGTTCTCTAAATCGTGTTAGGTGGCCAATAAGGACTACATATTCTAAAAGAGAAGAGTGGGAGGAGGACAGGCTTTAGGGTTGGTTAGATCTGAGCTTACATCTTGGCTCTACCACTTACTAGTTGTCTTACCTGGGGGAGGTTCAACTTCCTCCTCTATAAAATGGACATACTAACATTTGCTTCTTTCAGTTGAAGATTAAATGAAATCACAAATGTAAAGTCCTCAAGTAGAATACTTGGTGTGCCAAAAGGGCCAAATAAAATGCATTTATCAACACCATTCCCCTTTCCTTTGGAACTTTCAGATGAATCCTAGTACTTGAGAATCGAAGGTGACCTTTGAAATCATCTAGTCGTCATCTAGTCTTACACCATTTAAGTCCTTTTCTGTAGATTATGAATAAAAAACTTCAAGCCCATATTTCTCTCCCTTATTTTCTCTCTTAATCAGTGGTAATTAATTCTACTTTGGTGACCTGAATAACTTAAGGGTCATAGCAAAATATAGAAACATTTGATTTTATTGAAAATTATGATAAACTCCTCTCATCTGCAACCAACTCCATTCCCCCTGCCTAAAAAAATCACATTGAGTCATTTTAAGCAAAATGGCTGGTCAGCTCAGATATAACATATATTGTCATAGATTTCTCTTTTAATATCTTTGTATTCAGCATGTTGTAGACTCAATTGCTATATAGACTATTCTCCTCCCCTAATCCTCTATATATTCTAGCTTAAAATACTAACACGTGAAATAGGAGAAATATATTTATTCTTTGCCACAAATACAAGATTATTTATGGAAAAATTCTTTTAAGATTACTCAAAGGCCACCCAAAGAGATGGGAAGTAAATGGCATTGAATGTATGGGCAAAAGTGGCTTTCCTGGGACAGGGGCCTACATAACTTGACCTCCTGCCTCCTACATAACTTGACCTCTAAGCTACCTCTTTTGCTTAATTAATCCTTTCCACTCCAATTTTTCTGCCAGCCACATACTCACCAGCTCTTATTTTGAGAAGGAAAGAGGTTGGTGAATAACTTATAATTCAGTGCAGTTTTAAAAGAGAAAAACATAAATATGAACTCACCTGATGATTTGTGATCTATTTAAGATTATATAAAATAATTGAAGTGTTTATCTTTATAATTTTTTTTTTGAGTTTTTGGCTAAGGCTGGATTTGAACCCTTCACCTGTGGCATATGGGGCTGGTGCCCTACTCCTTTGAGCCACAGGTGCCACCCTGTTTATAATATTTTTGAGTGTGATACTTCCTAAAGCAATCTCTGGGATGAAGTCCACAGGCTTCCTCTTGCATGTCTCACGGTAGAAAATGGTTTCTGTGCTTCCACCTTCCTCATTTCTTTTGCTGCAAACCATACAATCCTTTGTTGATTTTCTGTTTCATTTTGCATTATAAAATGCATCTTCCCATTTAGGCTTTCCTCAGCATCAGGAGATGATGGTCTCCACCCCTTTTTTGAATTTCTGTTCCTCACATTCTCACAAGCTTAGTGATGAGATTTCTCCTGTAAGAAAGATGTGTCTGAACTTTTTTTCCACTCTTCTTCTTGCCTAATGAGTAAAGGATGCAGCTGTTCACAACTGCAACTTTTATCAGCTAGAAGAATATTTTTTTCTACCATTCATAGGACCTCCTTGTAAATTCATAACATCCACAGTGCTGATCAGCTTTGATAAACTTTGTGTATTCTAAAATAACTATTGTTTTTTCAAATTGAACAGACTATTTCTTCCCATAACCAGTATCAACTGTGTTTTGAGGGTCAGAGAATGTACTCAGCGTACATGCATGCAATTCTTTTTAAATACTCCAGTAAAAAGAAAAATGTAAAGTAAACTTGGGAAGAATTACTTTTAACAGGTACATAAAATGGGGGGGGCAGAGTATCTAATGGGCTCTGATCCACACCCCCCTATTGAATATTAACTACATGAAATAAAGTATATTTGTGGTTAAGAGCTTGAGCTTCACAGTCAAAAGGATTCTGATTGGAATCCTGGATGCAATCACCAGTGTGATTGTCAGAAGGTTAATGAATCTCTGATTCTCAGTTCTTTCATCTGCAAAGTAGGGGGAAAATGCCTACTGTTTGGCTAAGATGAAATTTTATACATGAATCAATTTATATAATGTCTGACCTACCAAAAGTGATTACTAACTATGACCTCCACATTTTTAATATATTAATCATGGTAAACATAAAATATTTTTTCTTTTTAGATACTTGGCTAGAGGATAAAGAAAGTAAATATACTAATTTCCTAAACCAAAGAGAAATGTACTGGGTGGAGGGTGGGAAATATTTGGAGAATATGCAGGTCTAATATAGTTGACCTCTATGGCTGAGAAAATATATCTGAATTAAACAAGGTAAATAAACTTCATTGCAATTTGAACTGCAATGCTTTAGTAATAAAATGAGAAGAAACTCTGAGCCCTAGAACCCTTTTAATGGACATTTATTCTTCAAATCACCAAATATTTTTGTTTCATAGACTTTCAACTTCACAAATAACCTTCGCAAATAGCAATGTGTAAATTTTAAAGCTAAAAGGACTATTTTTGAAAAACCTGATGTTAAAGTATAGAAGTTCCTATACATGAGTACAGATAAATTGTGTGTTTACATACTTGTGTGAAATTCTTTTTAAATGCTCCATTAAAAAGTTAAAAAAAAAAAAGAATTAAAGGAATACTTTGGGAGAATTACTTTCAAAATTTGCAGGCCAACTGGTGGTATGGAGATCATAATGCTTTGAACCTGCCCTCCTGCCATTGGTATGTGGGTATTAATATGAAGTCCATGAAATAAAATATATCGGTGGGTAAGAGCTTGAGCTCTTAAGTCCATCTTGTGAATTTTTTATTTCAGGTATTGAATTTTTCAGTTCTAGACTTTTCATTTGATTCTTTTTAAAATTGCTTCTTTTTCTCTAAGGAGATTTCCTGTCTTTCTATTCATAATGTACATTATTTAGGATGAAGTAATCACATTCAAATAAATTTCAGCATCTGGTTCAATCTGGGATCATACTCAACAGGTTTTCTTTTTGCTTGAGAACACGTCTCATTTTCTCGGTTTTTTTACATGTTGGGAAATTTGGGGATATATTCTAAACATTGTGAATATTGAACAGTGGAAATTCCAAATCCTGTTATTTTCCTCTGCCAAATGTTGTTTCTTTCGTTTTAGCTGGTAATTAATGTGGGGAATGAAGCTCCGAGCTGTTTCTTGGGTGGCAGCTATCATCTTAGGGGAGCTCTTTTGTCTTGAATTTCTTGCCTTGAGTCTGCACCATGCATGCACAATTTACAAGCCAGAGATATTTGACAGACAACATTTGGAGACACTCTCCAGATCGTTCCTTTTGGAGATTTTCCCACTGTTGTCCATTTGTCTTGATTTCTCTGTCCAGAGTGAGTTTTTTCACAAGCTCTTCTGCTGGGTTGACTGCCTTCTACCAACTGTGCTTAGCCTCAAGCTATAAGCTGTGAAGATGGGAACTTAATTTATATGTCTCCCCTGTGACCTCTCCCAATTGTCCACTTCCTACTCAAGTCCTGCTGACTCTAAATTATCACCTGATTTTTATGTTTTGTTTAGATTTAAAGTTGTCTTGTGTGGGGAAAGTCATCTAGTTGGGTCTTTTCCCATTATTCCCAGATGCAAAAAACATTTCACCACTCAAGATGAGTGTGGAAAGCTGCAATACTTCAGGAAGCCCAGTTTTTGAGAAGAAATTGAGAATTCACATAAGAAGTACTTTAAATCTGAGCCATTCTCTTAAAACATATAAATTAACATTTTTCTCTTCACTGAGCAAGCAGTATAACTATTTTAAAGTGACTTATTTTATCCTTACTAGTCGCAAAGATGTAAAAGAAATGTTATTCCAAACTGACGGGATTTGGTTCTCAGAAATTCACCTAGTTTACGAGCCCATTTCCCAAAATTGTCCCTGATTTTCTTTGCATCTCCTAATTCTGTTTCCCTAGAGGTGTTCAGCTGTAGTTTCAGAGATAGATGTGCATGAAAGAGGGCTTAAACCAGTTCAAATTATGGGTTCAGTTTTAGCTCTTACTCTTCCACAGCCCCACCCCCACCTCCGTTCTTTTCTCCTTAATGAGATTTATAGGAACACTAGAACTTCATGGCTGAAGGTTCTATGGCTGCTGGCTATTTCCCTCCCTAAAGCCTCAATCTTCAATGACATTATAATTATTTCCACAGCTGCTAAACTTGTGTGTCGCAAGCCAAGAGAAGTAATATATTCAGATGAAAAATATATAACAAGAGGAGATGGGCCACTGGGAAATAACCTGTTTTGAATCACATAAATGTCATCTATAATAAGACACAAAGGATAAGAAATATTAAACATATAAATTAGCAGAAACTTTACCAGTTTTCCATTTGGCATCTGTATTTCTTTGAACATTATTGACTTGACTTTTCTGTTAAACATGTTCTTTGCTGGGTCGAACAAGCAATTGCCAGGCAATTACAGCATATAGTCTGTTTTATTAGCTTGCCAGAGACTTCAGCATCTATTTAGATTAGTACAATCTTTATGTAAAAAAAAGTATAGAAACAAGATGAGAAGTGTGTTGAAATGTTAATAGCAATTATCTCTGAATACATGGGGTTAAAGGAAGGAATTGCTGTTTTCACCTCTTTACTAGCAGGAAAATAGATTTGAAGTCTCCAAGTTGGGGTGTAGACTGTGGGGAGGTGGATTTACCAGGACCCCGTAGGACTGGAAAGGGAGATAACAAGCAGGAACACATCAGCACTAAATTTACTATTTTTCTAGCACCAACCCTCACCTCTACTACACTTTTCTTCCCTTCTCATCCATGCAAGTTCATAGCTTTTAAAAATGTACCATCATTTTAACAGGGTTTCAAAAGAGAATACAGGCACTGCTCTGGGCTCTGTGACCAAGCAATGACCAAGACAGGGTTTTCTAATCCCCTGAGCTCGTGTTTTAGTGGAGTAGTTAATATATAAACATAAAAAAGGGGAGACACAAGATGATCTCAGATAGTCCTAAGAATAAAAAAGACCTGTGGGTGTGACAGTGGGGGAGGGGAACAATAATTACTATAGAAAAGGAGACCAAGGATGTTTCATCTGAGGTAGTGACATTTAAATTAAGACGAAATGACAAGAAGGAACAAGTCTCATTAAGTTTGAGGAGCATGGCTTAAATGAGTGGCATGTTTTACAATAGATGCCGTCATAGGTGCAAGAGAAAAAACATGTCTTAAGGAAATAGCCAAACATCCACAGTGGTCACCTATGAATGTAGGTTAAAATCTGGGAATCAATTTGCCACTGTATAGCCTTTCTTATTTTTAATAATGAGAATATATGATAGAAGAACTCAAAATCTAGAAGGTGATATGTAACTCACAACAAAAGCAATGTTATATCCCTATAAGCAACTTTTAACCAATAGTAAATCATTGAGCATTGGGGAAGGATTACCAAATGGATCTGAGAGAGTCCCAGGACAAAAGTATGGCAGGTGGAACGCTGGTGGTCAGAGAAAGGACAGCAAAGTCAAAGGCACACAAAGGATTCTGTGCTCTATCCAGGCCTGATTCACGCCTCCGGGAATTGCTGCCCCGACAGACCACCCTCCAGTGGCAAATACTACTTTCTTGAGGGCCTTTGCTCTGGGGAATCCCATTCTCTGTATAGAAAGGAAACATGAGACAGGGTATCGCCAGAGGGATACAAGCTGCAGAAAGAAGCTTACCGACAAAGAACTTGGTCACCCTCTAGTTTCATGACATGAGCCAAAAATATTTTAAACATAAGTCTTTGGTTTAAAAACTCATATGTTCTTAACTTAAACCATAACTCTTTAAAGGACATTTAATGAAAGAAAACACATTTTTCTAACTAACTGAAAGCTTGTGCTATGCAAACAATAGATATTCTTGTGTCTTCATTTTTATTTTACATTTTGCCTCTGGTTCTGGGAGTGCCCCAAGAATAAAATTGGAAAAACAAAACATACAGCATCTTGAAGCCCATGTTTGGCTAGGATCTAAGTTGAAAAAAATGCAAGAGATTTGAGCTTAAATCTAAATTTAGACAAAGAAGCCCCACTATTGCAACACGGAGGGGAAAAAAAAACTTCATTGATAAAAATCAGGTTTTTATCCTTCCCAACCCCAGAGTGCTAACCATGATAGCAAAGAGGCTGAGAATCTCACATAGTGAACCCCACTTTTTTTTCTACTCCTCTCTCGCTCTACATGCCACAAACTTTGGGAAATGAGCAAAGCAGAGAACTTCTCTGGTGATGGTCAAAAAGGCTTGGAAGTTTTAGCATCTACTTTGGACACTCACCTGACTCTATAACCTGCACATTAGTTATGTTGTCTGAGGACATCCCAGATCATTGCCTGCATGATATGAACTTGTGTGACTGTTATACTGTGGCCAGAGATGTGCAGTTTATAAGCTCAATCTGGCCAGCATACACGTTTGGTTTGATTCACTCTTTTTTTTTTCTTGAATTGTGCCAATGTTTAAAAATTGGAAGTGTAATCTGGATTTCTGGACTTTTTTTTTTTTTTTAACTGAGAGATCTGGCAGTTCTGGGCTTACATTCTTATGTGGTCATATTTGGCAGGAGCTAGCAGTAGCTACCCTGGTAGAATGCAGTCCCCACCTGGACCCTGTGTTCATTCAACTAATTAGCTGGTAGGTGCTTTTGTTTGTTCCCTGTGCTGGAGTCAGGGTTTGGGCTAACAACGCAGCTTTTTTCACTGTGGCTCACAATGGCTGTTACATAAACAGAGAAGACTTAGCTGTGGCCAGCTGAAATGACCAAAGTTCACGTAAATGTCATCGACTGGATCTCTGCTTTGTGAGCAAGAAACACATTCACTGCTTTAACTCAGAAAGCTGAGAGCACGGACTTTAAAAACACTTGAGATGACCCTTCAGTGAGACGACAATTTTTCGATCAACAAAAAGCATTGAGAATATGTCATTCTCATTTTCTTCTGTGTGATTCTTCCCTTTTTAGAGAACATTTTTTTTTCCATTGTATTCCTTGGGGGTTTGTAAAGGGAGTTATTTAGTAGGACATTTCATGGGAAAGTCACAGGTTTTAATGAGAGGACTTTGTCTTTTCTTTTTTAACTTAACTCAAGTGCCAGAGATTGTATTTTAACCAGATTTCCTGGTCTAAAATAGGCCCAGCAAGTGATCCAGGGCCAGCAAGTGACCCAGGCGGTTGTCAAGGGTGGGGATGACTTGTGTACTGAGCAGTAGGGAGAAAATGATCCCCAACTTAGGAGAATCTAGTATGAACCCACCATAGGAAACAGCCCCAAACGAATGCACAACCCCACCCCAGCCCTCCTCCCTCCACTCCTGTTGTGCTGAATTCTCTCTCAGAGCTCTATTTGGGGCTTTCTAAAGTAGTTTATGAATTAGCAGAGTAAAGGAGGCCTTTCCTATGGTCGGACTCCTGGCTGCACCGCCATGCATGAGATTTTATAAAGCAAATGATTCATCTAGGCTTGGGATCTCCTTTCCTTTATTTGTATTATTCAATAAGGCAGACATTTCCTGTCTCCAAAAACGTAGTTCTAGCTTTGAGCAGATGTGGGTTTAGACTTGACCTGTATCTGGGCCAGAGCTACCTGCTTTGATTCTTCATGGAAAGGAAATTCCTCATGAGCACACAACAGGCCTTTTTAAGTTCTTCTAGGAGAATTAATGAGTAAGTAAATAAGAAGGTCCCTCCCTTTTGTAACTTCTAGCCATATTCAGAGTGGCAAATAGCCAATAATTATTAGCATTTATATTGGTCATCTAGTTACATGTTTAAGGATAATATATTAATATTGGTAGATAAAATTTCTCTCTGAAGGAGCACATGAATGAAGTATCTTGTAGAGAACATACATGATTAGGCCATGTTTGTATCAGGGAACACATTTGAAATCTCTGTAAAACATTTCATTTCCTTCAGCCAGCAATAGGCCACAAGAGTTTCATTCATTCAATAATCAACAAATTTTTACTATTGACTTTATTTCTGGACAGGGAGACTACTTTTGTGATCAAGAGGGTCAAGATCTTTGCTCTTACGAAGCTGAGCTTCTAGAGGACGCAGGAGTTAATGGTGGGGAAGTAGAGAAAGATCCCGATAAACACAAAGATAAGTAAGTGGACAGGAAAGTGACTGAAAGCAAATAGGGTGTTTAGATTAAGTACTGAGGAAATACCTCTTTAAGAAGAAGACATTTATATTTAATCCTTGATGATGGGGAAAAGCCAGCCATGCCAAGGGCTGGGAAAGGAGAGCATCGGCTGCAAAGGCCCTGAAGTGGAAAGAAGTTTGGCAGATAAACAAAAAGAAGGCCAGAGTAGCTGGCATGAAGTGTGGAACAAGATAAAGTCAGGAGTTAAAGAAGGCCCAAGTCATATAAGGAAACAATCTGAAGGCTTATCATAGGAAAAGGATGCATCTTTTGGGAACTCTAGACCAGAGCTGGCAAACTCCAGCCTGCAAGCTAAAGCTGGCCCTCTGCCTATTTTGCAGATAAAGTTTTTCTGGAACACATTTATGTATTGTTGCATTTTTGCTTTTGCACTACAATGGCAGAGTTTTGTGGTTGTAACAGAGACCATATGGCCTGCAAAGATGAAAATATTTACTGTCTGGCCCTTTGTAGAACAGAGTTACCAACCATTATGTTAGATCATTTGTCCTTGGTGGGTTTGGAGATATTGCATTTGGTTTATGCAGATATGTTCATCACTGTAGCTTCCTTTTCTCAAAAGACACTGGATATGATGGATGGAATAAGAATACTAACAAAAACATTTACCTTGAAAGACAGATCAGACTCACCTTCAGCAGGTGAGCAAGTAAGTTACCCAGCCAAAGATTGCTTAATCACAGCAATAAGTTAGTAAACAAGTTTGATTATAAGAAAGGACACTAAGGGGCTGTAAATGGGGCAGGAGGGAAACTTGGCCTGTTCAAATAGGAAGTCTGGCGGCCCGTGAGAAGGTGGGCATCAGGTAACCTAGGTAACCGAGGACCAACAGAAAGAGACCATCAATGACCAATAGGAAAGGGCAACACTGCCTGGAGGCGCAGAGAGGGGAGATGAAATGGTTGCTGCAGATTTCAAATGGAGAAGGTGTCTGCCCCTGCAGGGCTTTGTGTCTCTCACCTCTGCTCCTTCATGAGAGAGACTCACTTCCAGCTCTCTTTGGAAGTGCTCTAAATTTCCCCTTTTTTCTTAAATACGATTTCTCTGTTACACTGAAACTTGTGCAGGCTGCTTTGCTCTCTATTCATGCTGCCTGGGCTGCTCCAGTTTTATGTGCCTGGGTTGAACTTTATAGATCAGCCAAGTAATCGAACCAGGTCAACTGGATTGGAGGAACTGGGCCCCCTGATCCACACAGATTATTTCAATGGTACAATCATGTCATGAAGGTACTTGTTATATTTATGCTCTGTTGCCCTCAAGGTGCAGAAGTCAGTGCTCATGGTAGCAAGATGGTTGCTACGGCTATAAGAGTTAATGAAGACAAGATGCAAGGTGTCTAACAGCAGTGTAGGCTGGGCATTTCTTCCCAGTTACATTTTATTGGGAAAGAAATATCCTTTATGGCCCATTGCTGCCATTTGCTGTCTCTCCTTGGTTAGATTAGCCTGTGTTTATACCAATGTCTGGTAAGGAGAATGGGGCTGGGGCATGAACACTCCAATAAAGTCAGGACTCTGCCAGCAAGGGAAACAGGCTGAAAAGGCAGTGAGCAGGGCAGCCAAGGGTGTATGCCACAGGCTGAGGTCTTTGTAAAGTGATTCCATGTCTGTCCCAGGATGCTCAAAGAATAAATGTGAAAGGCTGAGGTCACCAGAGAAATAGCAACTGAGCAGATTCTCTGATTGGCATGTGAGTGGTTAGTGGCTGGTTGCTTACATAGTTGTTCATTTGACTGAATGTCAATACCATCTATTGCTTTTACAACAGGTTGAGTAATTCATTCCCACATGTGGAGAAATGCTCTCAAGGCAACATTAACAATATATTTGGCCTCTCTAGTGATTCATTTTTCATGACAGCTCTCTCCTGAGCTTAAAGAAACCTCACTTATTTGAACATGGACATGTTTCAATTGAGTTTTGCAAGTAAGGGCTTGATATCATATTGGGCTCACCTCAAGTTTCTAAACAGGTTCTTCCCAAGCCCATCTATATTTATTTGCATGTTTCACCTTCCAATTGGCAAGAAACCACAAACTCTTTTATTTGGCTGCAGTAGGGTTTATTATTTTGTTATGGAAGGGACTCGCCTCCCTTGGGAAAAGGTTTATTTCTTAGTTTTATGTCTATTCCACACAGAGCCCCCAGTCCTTGGCCCTGGTAAAGCTTGAAGTCTGACTCTCAGGAGGCTGAATTAGTTGTTGTGTTAATGGAATTTTCTGTGACATCTATGAAGTTCTTGTAGCAAGAAACATTCAAGGTCCAGAGAGATGGAACTCAGCAAAGACTAGACCAGAAACAACAGTCTTGAGGACTGAGTCTTGCATATCAGAGGACTTGATATAATGCCTGAGTTTTTGTTTGGTTTGATTTCATTTTTAAGAGGTGCTTTGACAGCAGCAGGAAAGTGACTGAAGTCCTATATTTCTGGAGGACTGGCCAAGGCCAAGTCATATCAACTTTGAAATTAAGTCACCTGGATTAAATTGACTTTTGCAAAGGACAAGGGCATGAGTTCAAACTCCTAAAAGACTAATGATGTAATTTCCATTCTGGAGGAGATAGGGTATTTTTTTTTTTTAACCTCAGTAGCAATCAGTGGCATCTCCTTCCATTCTTTCATTCATTCACTTATTCCATAATGAGAACACAGTTTATCTATTAAGTGCTGTGTTGAGCACTGAGGAAACAAGTGAATATGACATTTACTAAGCACCTGTTGTGATCCAGGTGATGCCCAGTCTCAGCCTTTAAAGATCTCACAATTTAATGGGGGAAAACTGGCATTTAAACAAGTAACTGTAACACAGTGAGATAAAGTTTAAAAGGCCTAGGCAGTTTGGCTCATAGTTAAGAGCAAGAACTTGAGTGCCAGGTCTTGAACTCAAACTGCATGACTTTGAGTGAGTTACTGAGCTTTTGCAAGTCTCAGTTTCCTGATTTGGAAAGTGGGGATACTGCTAGGGTGACAAAGGAGATAATGCCTCTAAAATGAAGTGCTAGCATAACACTTGGTACATGGCAAGCATTCAATAACTGCTAGCTATTGTTATGTGTTACAATAGGGGCAAGTGTTGCCAGATAGAACAGTCATGCATACAAGTGGCTTGGAAACCAGATTGTATCACTTATTGTTCTATGACCTTGGGCAAATTACTTAACTTCCCTGTGCCTCACATGTCTGCTTATAAAATGGAGATAATACCTACTTCATAGAGTTGTAAGATTTAAATGATGTATTACACATAAAGCCTTTGGCATCTTGAGCTCAATAAACGTCAACTATATTAATATAACTGTTGCAGTTATGAAAACAATCAATGGGACCAGAAAACACTTTGCCAGAGAAGGTGACTCTTGTACATATGTGTTCTTGGTTGCCAGGAGCAGGGGTCAAAACCATCAGCCTTCATGACTGAGAAAACAATTCTGCACCTGTTTTCTGGGTTAGTGACGCCATGGTATCTTGTTTGTGTAATTTGGAGAGAACACTAAATTAAGGAAAATCTGAGAATTGCTGCCTCTGTATTTTCATCACGGGGTACTGGGTGTGACAAATTCAGACTCCTGTCTCCCTCCCTCCTAAATAACCAAACTTTCCTGGAAGTTTTCTTCTCAAGTTGTGGAGGATGGCTTCCAAAGCACCGAAGTGAGAATTCGACACCACGTTGACCACTAAGTCTCCTTCCCATCCCCCTGAGTTCAGCGCACCCACAAAACTCTTGTAGTTTGTGGATACCTCCATGCTCGGGCAGAAATTTTAGGAAATGGGTGTAAAGAAACAAATGACTGATGAACAGAATGACATGAGAGACCGGTGGATGCTTCTGTGCTTTCTAATCCCTCATGGCCGGGGGTTAGGCTGTTGAAGTAAACGGTGGTCCGTAACGTGCTTCTTGGCAACTCAGGGCGCTTTTAGAAATTGCATCACCATTTTTTTCTTTTAGGGTATAACTCTCTTTCTCCTTGCAATTTAAGGACTTCAACAGAGTTGACCCTGCTGTAAGCAGCCCGCTGGGGTGCACGCCTGGCCCAGTGCTAAGCCCACCAGGGGATCCCCTTCTGCTAGGCCTGGTGATGGGATGAGGGAGAGGCACTGACTAGATTCAGCCAGGGACAGTGAGGCTGGGAGTTCTGGCTCTTTCTTTCAGGTCGTGTTTCACCCTGAAAGGAGGTAGGCCTGCCGCTTCCAGTGCCACGGTATATCTGACTCAGTGGAAGGCAGAAGGGAGAGAAGAAAAGCAAGATATGGTGAAATTACTTAAGCCCTTGACACCTCCTCCCAAACCCTGGGGTTTTCATTTATAAGACCCAATAATTGGCCTTTCTGCTGAAGCTGGTTTTGCATCAGCTTTCTGTCTATAGTAACCAACAGGATCCTAATGCACTCCAAGACGGTGTTTGAGACTTGCAGAAATTGGTGAGAAGCACTTCACTGGGCTACCACTGGGTCTAAACTTCTTAGCTGACCAAACTTGGCAGAATACAACAGAAACACATCCAAAAGCTCTGTGCAGCTCATGCGGGGTGTGTGTGTTGCGGGGTGGGGGGGAGTACAAAAGCATCAGTGGTAAAGCCTCTGCTACCAATTAGAAGTCAGGACCTGGGGCCAGTCAGTGACTGGCTTCTCTGTCCCTATTTCTGTCCCCATAAATCCAGACATAGACACGCAGCCCTCCCAGGGATGACCCACAGAGAGCAGCAATTCAGGCACCTGCCTGGTGCTGGCTCAAGCTAGACACCGTCCCTGGAAAATAGTCTGTGAATCCGACTTTGTACCCAGGAAGCAAATCGTTTGTAGAAACCACATACTTAGTTCCTTTGAAAAGTGAATAATTTTCCGTAATTTTTATTCTTAAGACCACACGTGACTATTCTCTGACTGATTTTCTGATAATGAGGAAAAACTGCCTGTCCTTAGGCTTGTTACTAGGATTAGTATCAGGTTTTACTGTGTTGCTTGTTCCAAGTTGTCTTAAACTCAGATTGTTGCTCAATTTTTAAGAGGATTTTTGTCTTTTGGTGAGGTGCAGTTACTTTGTGCTTGGCATGTAACGAGCCTGTCCCATCTATCACGTGCACACCCACAATCCTCACAATGATAATCATTACCCCTATTGTACATGTGGGAAAACTGAGGCCGAAGTAACAGCAAGTATTACTGAGAGTCAGGGCTTTCATTCCAAAGCCGCTGTATACTACTCCACCATTTGGACATGTACCTTGATATAAGCTGAATAGATATGACCACCATTTACTTAGCACAATGTTAGCAAATGCAAGCGTTACAGAAATCTGAATTTTCCACCTTCAGAAAATGTACATTCTAGGGGGATGGTAAGACTTCATGTGAAAAATCAGAAAAAATCGCAAATGGTCCATTATTTAGCCCAAAAGTATCCAAGGACAGTAGAAAATTAGAAAATAGGACTTTCAAGATGGGACAGCTATGGGCGTGCTGTGGAAAGTTTTGGGGGTTTGAACATTTAGTTCATTTGGACTTATATATTTTTTAAAAAGTTTGATTATTAAAAACTGAAGATAGACTTATTCATTTATTTTGCTTTCTCCATTGCTTTAGAGCCTGTATAGTCTAATGTATACAACAAACTAATAACAAACAGATAAATGGTGGTTGGCTCACTGAAATAATTACACCCAACTATTAACTCATGCATCTTAAAGGCTGTGGACTATCAGAAAAAAAGGAGACATTTAAAATAACAAGCAGATAATGGGTTCATGATTCTAGGATTTATTTTTCCTGTTTTTAACCATAAAGATTTATGAGATATGATTTCCACCAGTTAGAATTAGCGAGAGTTGTTCATATATTTTGAATATCATTCTTGAGAGAGAAAATTATTTTTTTAAATTCGATTTAATGATTATTACTGCAAAAAGGAGAGGTAACTTTCTAACTGAGTCATAGTACCAGTCCTGCCAAGCCATCACTCTCCCTTTGAAGTTACAAAATGATAGCAAAATGATTCTTTTTCAGCTTCAAATGACATTTTAAACACAAAAGGCCAACAAGTACCAAAACATTGATGGTTACCAGATAAAGCTGAGACAGCAAATACAACAGGGTAGGCACAGTGAGGCAGTGCATGGCTTAATGTTGTTCTCTGCAGAAGTCACAGAATTACCGGCAAGCACGTGGCCGAGCCTTGTTCTCAGAGCAAACTCTGTTTCTTCTGTGACTCGGTGTGCACGTCTGTTCAATGGGCCTTGGGGAAGTGCTAGCATATTAACCTTCCACTTTCCAGGACCTTTACTTGTCAAGGAGCAGCTTTGTTTCCAGCTGAAATTGAGAGTCTGGGAGGAGTTAATGTTGTTGTTTCCAAGCTATGGAACACAGCTTAAGAGTGAGTAGTTGCAGGGCCCTGTGGCAACATCTGTGCCTAAGTGGGTGTTTGCTTCGTATATGAAGGAGCTCGTGTGAGTGTAGGTGTGACGACCTGATTATATATGCATGGTGCTTTTTAACTTTTTCTCCATGTGTCAGTGATGATCATTTAAAGATGAGTATTTGAAGGGACAACTTCACGGTTAAAGTTTGCTCCCTCCATTCTGAGCTCTTATAAATCTTTGATATGGTGCTTGTTATTTCTGTGCAAAGACCTTAAATTAAATACCAGAAGACCACTTCAATAGCTGCTGTGTGGTGTACATTTCTTGACCAATGGTTCCGAGATTAGGGTGCATAAGTAGCCCAAACTGGACAATTGTAGTGACAGCTTTGGTTTCAATTACACGATGGTTGGTTGGGAGGCAGGGTTTGAACAAAATGACAACATGTCATGTCATCCTTTGGCTAATCTGTAAGCTCCATGAGGATAGAGGCCACAGCTGTGTACACTGGGGTGGGCAAACTATAGCCTGTGGCCCAAGCCACGTGCTTTTGCATGATCTGCAAACTAAGAATGGTTTTAAGTGGTAATATTTTACATGGGTGTTAAGTCCTCACAAAATAGCTTTGATTTTGCCTCTTGGCCTGCAAAGCCTAAAATATTTATTATTTGACCCTTTAGTTTGCTGGTATAGATTTTCAGTTTAACTTCAAAGCCTAGCCCAACACCTGACACAGGCATTAGGGTGAACTAAATATTTGTTGAATTGAATTATTGAGAATTCACATTATTGACTGTAGGTTGGTAGGTACCATCTCACCTAATTTATTTAGGAAAATAAATAAATTTTAGTTGACTTGGTCTGTCAACTAAAATGGAGTCTACTTAGAGGCCAATTTGGAATCTAAGGGACAAGGATGTCTTTGATTTCTGCATTGTTCAGTTAGATTTCCTTAGTTCTTGTTAACCACTGATCTTAGCCATCTTGCAGTTGCAAGTTGTTGGGCCCATCTTGTATTTTGCTAGGGTGCTATTTGTTATTGTTGCATCTTGTTACTTGAAGTAAGGATAGCAGATAGCATCACCTGGGTATAGTACCTGTCCCTACTCTGGAAACTGTGAATCAGAATTTGCATCTTAACGAGATCCCCAGATGATCTGTATGAACATTGAAGTTGGAGGAGCACTAAAAGAATGGTCATTGGGGGCGTTGGCCCCATATACATGGGGTAGTGGGTTCAAGCCTGGCCCTCACCAAAACTGCCCCCCCCAAAAAAAAAAAAAAAAGGAAAAAGAATGGGCATTGTTAGTGTCTATCCAGTATCTCACCATGGTTCCTTCTTCCTAGCAGAAGACTGGTTTTGTGAAGGTGCTCTGCCTCTCTCCAATACAGCTCACACAGCTGGGAAAACTGACCCCACCCGTAGATGTGGCCTGATTGTCCTGATGGTTCTGTCATTCTCCTTGCTAGTCACATGTTCAAGAAAGACAATGTGACCAGCTTGGGCAGTGACCAACTCAAGTTAATGATACCACAATGAAGTTTTCTAGAAACTTCTGGCCAAGAGCTTTCATATGGATGTTATGGTGCATGAAGAAGAGGCCCAGACTTGCTTCAGATGAAGCCAAAAATAGAGGGTTGGGGCTAAAAGAATCACTGAGAACGGTGCTCTTGGGCCAACTGTTCCTCTAGTCCTTCTGTCAGATGAACTAATAATGTCTCCATAAAATAATTATCACCTGTTTGTTATATGACAGGCACAAGAGTTGTATTAATTGTATCTTGTTTTGTCTTTAAAACAGCCTGTGAAAAGTTAATACTTCCCATGTAAATACAAGGAAACTGAGGCTCAATGATTTTAAAAAAGCTTATAGTTACTAAAGGGCAACACTATGAACACCCTGGTTCTATCTCAAAATCAGTTGTCTACTCTTGATCATTATCCTATACTGAAGCTTTGGACTATCTACGGACACAGTACACTTGACACTGTACAATATGCCCAAACCGAGAGGCCAGTTTTTCCTAAAATCAATTTTTTTTGTAAAAATCAATTGTCACAAGAAGAGTTGGAAGAAACAAAAACATTATTCTTGGTGGTATTAGTTATGAACTGTTAGTATTAAGAATATCCTCTCATTCTACAGTCTATACAGGATCTTTATTGTTTTTAAACACAAAGATCAAAGAAATAGTTTTTATATTATAAGTGCAGGTAGATCTTAAGGTGATATATGTGTTAGGCATCTTTATGCTTCTTGGTACATTGTAAAAAAGTTTTATTATGATTAAATTATTTAATCATAATTATAAGTTTTAGTATTAAATTACTAAATTATTCAATTATTTAATCATAATTATTATAAGTCTTAGTATTAAATTACTTGGACATACATGCTTTCCAAAAATGAAAAACAATACTATTTTAAGATCTATTATTAAAAACAACTGTCCCTTTTAAAAGTCCATTTTCTGTGTACTTATTCTATTGAGTATTAAAGTTACTTTGTTTTCTTGGGCAAACACAAATGAGAAATGTCACACAGTCAAGTTAAATCCTGGGAAACTCCAGCACTTTCATTGTGAATAAGCTCTTTAAAACCATGAGGGTGGTGTGTGGTGATTTACTACTGAAGTAGACAGCACGTGGCATTTGAAGGAAGAAAAGGAGGATTTTCTCCTGGGGAGAAACTGGCAGAGCCAACGTAGCTCATAAACTACTAGAGGGAAGTTGAGAAAAATGGCTGTCACATCAGAGTGACTGCCCAGTGACGCTTCCTACCAAATGCTTTGATTTCTACAGACCAGACTCAGGACGTCTAGATCCTAAGTCTGCTACCCGAGACAGAATTTATGTTTTTGCATTTGAATGAAACTCTTATAGTTAAATAGTGCTAAAATGTCATGAGGCATCTCTCTGGTTGTCTCTGGGGAGAGCTGGTGGTTTTCATCCACTTCCCAGAGCACAATCCTTCCCATCTCAGAACTGTTCTGTGTTAGACCAAATTTCCCCAAACTTATTAAATAAGCACCATTTAGAATACATTAACCTTAAGAACTGCATAAATCAATCAATAGCATTTATTTGTTGCCTGCTCGGTTCAGTTTCTGAGGAGGGGTGGAAAGAGAATACACAGGTCAAAGGTATGGAACATTTCATGAATGAAAATGCCAACTATCAAATTTCAGAGCCAAAAGAGAATTTGGAAAATCATTTCCCAAATTATTTTCTAGGGAACATGAGCAGGGTGAGACATGACTAAGTATGCCAGAGTCCAGTAAATTTAGAAAGGCCTGGGCTAATGGGCTGCTCCATACAGGACCACATGATGCCTTTAACATGGTAATGCACACTACTTGGGAGGCTGAGGCAAGAGAATTGCTTAAGCCTAAGAGTTGGAGGTTGCTGTGAGCTGTGACACCATAGCACTCTACCCAAGGCAACAGCTAGAGACTCTGTCTAAAAAAAAAACATGCTAATGCACATTACAAATTTCCAAGCATGGACCCATAACTTGCAGCAACCCCTGAGTATCTGGAGCAGATTTGGGAAGCATTGTTTAGAAACTATTCGTTGATTTTCATTACTTTGTAAGAGAAGAAATGAGGTAAAGAGACTTGTCCAAGATCAAACAGCTAATTATCGGCAGAGCCAAGAGGAAGACTTAGCTCATCTCATTTGGAATCTAGTGTTTTTCAGATAAGGCTGCTCTATAATTGTGGTTGCATAAAATATTTATTTTTGATAAATCGTGTTTTACCCCAAGAATCAATTGGTTATGGTATTATAACAAATATGAGGAGAAAAAAAGAAGATCAAGGATTTAGGAGATAATAGCTCTGGCCTTAAATCTTCCTCTATTACCTGGGGAATTATTTGCAAGCTTATTCTCTTTGGGTCTCAATTTTTGTACCTGCAAAATGGGAATATAGCACTGGCATGAATTACTGAAGCATCTACTGTAGAGGCAGATAGTGGCTGGATTATTCTAGAACCTCATGAACTTTGGCTAGTAGACAAATCTCATTCCAAGGGCAATGGGATCCTCTGGGGGATTTAAGAAGATCAATGTCACGAGTTTGTCCAGACTGGAAGCTCTCTGAGAAATTTCCCTCTGTTTCTTCATGGTGCCTACTCCAATACCTTGTATGGTCAATCCCCTTGTATCCCTGGGAAATTGGTTCCAAGAGACTCTAAGGACACCAAAACCCACAGATGCCCGAGTCCCTGATATAAAATGGTATATATCGTATTTGCATATAACCTACGTACATCCTCCTGTAATAATCTCCAAATTACTTATAATATCTAACAGTGTAAATGCTATGCAAACAGGTGCTATACTGAATTGTTTAGAGAAGAATAACAAAGGGACAACGTCTTTACATGTTCAGTATGGAAGCAACCATACTTAGTTTTCATTTTCATTTTTGATCCATGCTGTGGAACCCATGGATATGTAGGGCTAACTGTACGCAACAGATATTTAATTGGCAATAAATGACAACAAAAATATGAATGGAAACACAACTCATTGTAACCTTCTCATGCTATATGCACAAAACTACATACACCCTACTTACTAGAGGAGATACCATCAGTGCTTTTTGCATATTATGAAAAATACAGCTTTTGAATAATAAGACTTCTCTCTTTCGGGCTCTATTTGGGATTAGAAATGGAAACTAAGCACGTTAAAAAATAATCTGGGTCCTTAACTGATTGGACCGAGGAGAGTGATTTGTAGTACTTAGTAATATAGTTAAAATTAATTCCATTTTCGTAAGACAGAACGCTTTTCCGGTGCTTTGGCAGGTTACCCCTCTCATGGCTTTGAGTACAGAAGCTTTAGTTTCCCCAGGACTGGATATGAGACTGGGTTGTTACCTTGTCTGACAGATGGGGGAGAAAAAAAACAACTTATGTGTCAACAATTTTATAGGGCCATTAGCTTCACTGTGCCCTTCAAAATGAACATGCCAGCTTTAGTTTTTAACATAGTAGTTCTCTTATATCAAAAGTCCATGGAGCCCTTCTTAGGAGACGATCTGGTCATAGATCAGAACGAGCTGTGATGTGTGTGGAACCTTGGCCCTGTGTGAGCCCCCACAACTGGGTTCCCCAGCACGGAGTGGTTGGAAGTGCAGATAAAGAGCAAAGGCACAGAAGAGGAACTTTTACTTACTTTTGTTTGCCTTCAACACAATTTCCATGGGCACTCATAACCATTTTGCAGCTAGAAACGGAAATGACTCTATGGCCATTCTGAGGCTTCTAAAACACTCTTACGAATAAAAACAAATGATGCACAACCAGCCTTGGGAAAATGAGCCATAAAGGACACTGAAGCTGCACAAACATGCAGCTCTACCCCGCCGGAGCACATTCCTTCTGAAAACCGACCGAGGATCTGACACTTCAGCAACACAACCGCTACTAACCGGCCTCAGAGCGGAGAGAGGCTTTGTAGCTAAACCACAGTCTCTCATTGTCCCTTCAAGATGTCCTGAAGTATTCTCTCAGACATCTGTCAAATGAACCGCATTAAGCATAACAGGGAAAAAATAAACATGCTCCTGCAAGCAACTGGCATTAAAAATAAGTATGTTATGCAGTGGTTCTCTCAGTTCTAATGAAAGGGAAAAACCAGACACAGGAAATCGATTTTAGGGGATTTTTTTGGTTACAATGGTTTGACCTAACTAGGGTATTTGTGCAATTCGTTAATGTTCTAATTAAAGCTATGCTAAATAGCCACACACTGACATGTTAAGGAAAATGCCATGGAACAATTTTATGGGGAGAAGAGAAGCTTAATTAAAACTGACTTAATTTCTATCCTTTGGGAATCTAAATGCTAGAAGCATTACACTGGGGATGTAAATGTCTTTCAGATTAAAAAAAAATTCGTTAAGAGGGGATTTGAGTATTTGATAAATTAATAGTATGTTAGGTTGATAAAACTTGACTGCTTTCTTGGAGTCAAAGATGTTTACATAAAATTGAATTTATGTAATTGAATTTACGCTAGCTCCGGTGAGCCACTAAGAACCACTGCCACTGACTTAATATCTCCACCTCCTCTTAGCCACCGTGGCAGACAGACTGTAAGGTGGCCGTGTGACCCTCATCTCCACCTTGTGTTCATGCCATGGGGTAATGCTCTATCACGGAATGGGGATAGGACCTGTGACTTGCTTCTAACCAATAGAATATGGCAAAGGTCACAGAATGTATGTGATTATAGTACTTGTAATGCCCATCTCACAAGGAATTTCTCCCTTGCTGATTTTGAAGCAGCAAGTTGTTATGTCATGAGCTGCCTACGGAGAGGGCCATGTGGCAAGGGGCGAAGCAAAGCCTACAATTGACAGCCAGCAAAACGCGAGGCCCTTGCTCTGACAGCTTGCAGAAAACTGAATTCTTGGCTGACCACGGTGGCTCAGACCTACAATTCCAGCACTCTAGGAGGCTGAAGTGGGAAGATCGCTTGAGGCCAGGAGTTCAAGATCAGTCTGAACAAAAGCTAGACCTTGTCTCTAATAAATATAGAACAATTAGCCGTGAGTGATGGTGGGTACCCAAAGTCCCAGCTACTCAGGAGGCTGAGGCAGGATGGCCACTTGTGCCCAGGAGTCTAAGGTTGCTGTGAGCTGCGAGGATGCCTGTACACTAGTCCAGGTGACAGCGTGAGACCCTGTCTCAAAATAAAAAAAAAAAAAGGCAACTGTACTCTGCCAACAATTACGTGCACTTAGAATCAAATCCTCCCCTAGTTTAATCTCTGATGAAACCCTCCCTGCCATCCCTGGTCGATACCGTGATGGTAGTGTGGCAGAGGACTCAGCTAAGCCTCAGGGCTTCCTTATTGCTTTGGCAGAGAGTATCCAGGGGGACCCACTGTGTGCAGCTCAGAATTCCGTGGGAGTTGGTGAGTTCATGCCTGCAGAGCCACCACTGAACAAAGCAAAAGAGGATGTGGATGCCTGTTTCTCCTCACCTTTGGAAATGCATTTTGTAAAGCTCTGCAGGAGGGTCGGCAGAATTGAACCCCAGTGGTCCATCCTAGGTACAGCTTGGGCAAAGTATTCTTGCACTGGCTTTCCTTCTTCCCTTGCTTCAGTTTTCCTATCCCTGATCCACAAAAATCATGAGACAGTAAAAGTGTGGTAAGTTGCTAAGTTTGTGGCAATATTGCTATATAGCCAAAGATAATTAATATATGACTTTTGACTAATTCTAGATATTATACGACCATAGTTCATCAGTATCACCACATTTGGCAGCCAAGCATATGTAGAAGCTATCTTTATGGAAAACTAGAACTGGTTTATACAACATTCATCTGTGCTGTACAGATGTGAGTGACCTGCTTCTCCACCCTCCTAACCCTTACTTTGCCCTTTCATGAAGAACTATAATCAAACTAACTGTAATTTCTCCTGACAAAAGATGCTCTTGTATGATACAATATAGTTCCGAAAATGTGTTAGTCAAAAATCAGAATGAAAAATTTCTAACCTTAACCCATTGATTTTATTTTAAAAATAGCAAAAGTTATCTGGGTAGGAGGAATGTGTTTTCTTTATATTTCTCTGTATTAAGATATGTGCTGGAATAAACATCTGTTTTGTACCATCTAATATGCATTTGGGATGATGTAGAGTCACCTTCTCCAATTCTTCTGGAACCCAGAATTGGCTGGACTTTCTCTTTATAAAGAACTGCTTCCCCCAAGGAATTCAAAGCACTTCGTCTCCCTGATTCCTGAAGAGCCTCAGCAAGCCTCTTGTGAGGTGCAGAATCCAATTCAGAAAAATCAGGACAGTAGGAGATCAGCAGACAGAAGCTGAGGCAGCTCAGCTCTCGCTACCTCTTCAAGTTGCCCGGGTGGAGGGAGGAAAGGGGCTTGTTTTGGCTTCCTCCTTTTGTCCAACTGACTAGGCTGGAACAGATGCTCAAATGACAAAAACATATGAGTGTGTTTAAAGGAAGTGGTAAGACACAAGAAAAATAATAACAAATTGCAGAAGCTTGGATACAGAAGCTGGTTAGAATTTACACAAGATAAAGTCCTAACTCTCATTCATTTGTTCATTCATCAATCATTTGTCCACTCAGATAAATAGATCGGTTACTAATTAACAGGAATCAAGACTGATGTTGGGGATCAATGCCACACAAGTACCTGTTTGAAAAAGTATTGGCAGACAGAACAGTGTTTGCAAAGACCCAGAGGGATGTAGTACATGGATGGAGCAGGGCAGAGGTGTAGGAAGGGGCAGAGAGCAATGAGAGCCAAGGCTGAGAGGCAGCAGAGAAACTGCAGGTCGGAGTTGGAAGCCGAGGCAAGGCTATCTAAGGAATTGCAGTTTGGGAGCAGGTCCCCAACCTCCTCTTCCGTGTCTCCCACTGCCATTCTGGTGCGGGAGCCCTTACATTTTGCTCCTTCTAAAGGACCCTGTGCTTTTTGCTTTGGCGTTTTAAAGAGGCCTAGCCTATCTCTGTAGCATCTGGACCTCTTCTATACCATTATAGCATAGCAGGAGTCACAGAGCACAGTAACATGGGTATTGGTTGTGGTGCCAAACAGTCCTGGACGAGCCTCTCAGTTCCCACTTCCAGCCCAGTGACCTTGGATAAGTTACTCAGCCTTTTAATAGCACCTCGTAGGGTGGTCGAGGGGATTTAATGAGGTATTGAACATGGAATGTTTAGCTACTTGCTTGGGACACAGTATGTGCTCCATAAGTGATAGGCACTATTATTATTTCCTACTCTTGGAGAGACTTATTCTTCTAATGCTGATCAATTAATGTGCAGTGTGTTAAAGGAATATTTTAAAAATATTCTTGGGAGGACTGTTTTAAAACTGTACAGATGTCAGTGATATGCTTAAACCCAGAGAAGCAGTTCTCCACTGCTAGGAAAAGCAAACGGCAGGGCAGGCTAGTGGGAGAAAAAGTCCCCACCTCTTGTTGTGAGCTGTGGACCTGGTAACATGCTAAGTGTTTTGCATGTTGTTAAATTTAATCCCCACAGCAAATCTGTGAGCTAGAGCTCCCCCTCCCTTTCTACAGGTGAGAGAGCCAAGGTTTGGTATATTAAATAAGGACGGAAATACATGGCTCTCAGTCAGTAGAGACTCCATTCTTCCCAAGTGAGGTTTCTCGGGTTAGAGACCCGCTTGAATTATACTCATGGCATTGTGCAGTGTGGAGCAAGCATGAATCCGGATGGAAGTTTTCTATTTTTGAGAACAACTGGCCCAAGCCCAGGCTCTCCTTGACCTGCAGCACATGGGTTACAGTCTCTGTGTCTCCCACACTGCCTGCCTTCCAGTGCCACCACCCTCACCGCCCCTGAACTCCTTCTCAAAAGCCACCGCATGGGTCCAAGAAATGTTTGCTTTGCTAACGCTTAAGAATTTAAGTAGATTTGAAATTAGCAGACAGAATTTGAAAAATGTGCCTCATGGTTCCATAACAAAACCAAACCAAAACTTTAAAAACTAAAAAAAAAAAAAAAAAAAAAAAAAAAAAAAGCCTGGCTTCCCCCCGGCTCCTTCCACCCGGGAAGGGATACAGGAAGGTGAATAAACAAGGCTGCTACGTCTCGACTCAGGCCTGGCAGAGCAGACATAATAAAAATGAAGAGAGAGCTGAAATGTCCCTGGGTATTATGGGCTTGGATGTGGGCGCCGGTAGAGAAATGAGCACGTACTTTAGAGCTCAGACGAGTTGCTGTGCATAAAATAATGATTCCACATCAACAGGCAAACTGAAAGTGACTGCAGACTTCAGACGTGGACAACAATAACAAAAAATCAAAACAAACCCCCAGCTCCCCTGTGCTCTTCTAAGCCGGTAAGTGAATTCAAGGAAAAAAGGCAGGCAGACAGCTGAGATTCATGGGGGACACAGAGACAGAAGGACAAAAAAGGGGGAGAGAGGAGAGAAGATACGAATTACAAAATACTTAGCAAGCATTTGAGAGCAGCATAGCCAATGTTGAATGCACAGGATCCACTATTTACCAGACAAGGGACGGGACCCTGGAATATACTCCTTAGTTTGCAAAATGAAGATGTTAATAGCACATACCTCTTAGAGGAGCTAGGAAAAGCCCTTGGTGTACTAGCTGACACGTGGTAAGAAGCCCACAGCTGTTACTATTTAGAATATTATTTACTTGTTTCCCATTTGCAAGGCACTTGGAGCAAGGGCATTAAAGTGACAGAGACAAGAACCCAACTCTGATCTCATAATCTAGAGGGAGAGCCAGATAAAACTGCAAACAGAGGCCAAATTTGTGCACTTAAGTCTCATAAAAGTTACAAAGAATAATGGGGTTCACTAAAATTGCTCAAATAACAGACGGCCACAGAGATACTCATAGGTGTCATTGTTTTAAAAACTACAGCCCGACAGCACTACTGGACAGAGTAGAAAGCTGTGGTTATTAATTGCCTTCCTGGGGCGGATCAGAGGGAGGGCAGGAGGCTGCAGGGGAGAAGTTCACACACACACACACACACACACACACACACACACACACACACACACACACACACGACTCTCTCCGAGTTGTTTCATCTGTTTCTGTTATCCAGATCTGTACACATTTATTCATTTTTGTTTCTGGAGCTAACTCAGGGTGGAGATAATTAAGTGCATGGATTTAGAATGGCTAACATTGTTGGTTTTGTTCCTGTGACATTAGGTTTCTAAGCAACAACGAGCTGCCACAGTCAGATACGTCTTAACAGTATATGGAATTCCTTCGCATCGCTGCTCAAACACAATTTACAAACGCTATTCAAATCAGGTAGGTTGCTGGACTAGAGGGGAGCCCTTGCTACGCCAAGACTTTAAGCTTTTACAAAAGTAGTCAGTAACCTATATGTTTATCAGAAGTTAGAAAGTTGTTGTCAAAGTTGTTAAAGCCTGATGAAAGCCCCTGGCTAGCTCAGCACCCAGTGTCAGCTAGGAGAGGCTTTTATTTTCATCCTCTCCCAGCACATCTGGAGTGGAGCCCTAAGGGAAATCCTATCTACTCTCTTTTTCCAGTGTTCCAGGGGACTCTCGGCATCTGTTGTTGACATGCTTGGAGGTTCAGCTTTCCCATCACCTTTGACACTATGGTGTGATCATGACATTTTAAAATGAAGGAAGGACACTGCCTCTAGGCAGAAAGAAGCCGTGCTTGGAACAATTAAATACTGAAATTCTGTTGGCATTGTTGGCCACCCTAAAAATTTTCCTGGGTAATACCAGATAGAGATGAACAAACTTTTGCTTTTCTCTGTATTCTTGTAATTGACAGGTATGTGTGAAGGGCGAAGTACAAAATTAAAGAAATTCTATTTTTCTCATTCTGTGGATTAGGTACATCTCTTGGTTTTTCCTTAAAATATCTGAAGATAAAATAGTGTCTCTTTTCTAATTTCCCTGGGATATTTCAAGTCTGTTTTGGAGAATTCCTTTCTAACATAGACAAATTGACATAGCATTTTAGAGGGCTGGCAGAGTAAAATGGATAGAACATAAGGTTGGCAAATACCCAGACTTAACATCAATCCCTGACTCACCCACTCACTAGTTCTGAGTAGTCTCAGGCAAGTAGCCTTTCTACAAGGCTCATCTCCTTATCTATAAGGCAGAGAGGGCAGTGATGCCTGCTGTAAACGGTTCTTTTGAGGTTGCAGAAAGATGGTGGTTACAAAGTCTATAAAGTCTATCAAGGCCTGACACAAGTGCTAAGTGGAAGCAATTGCTGTTTTACTATTAAAAATGAGACCCAAACAAACAAAATACACAGGCTGATCTGTGCAGTAATTAGGGAATTTGTTGAAGGTAATAAACATTTATTTCTGCAGTTTAAAACATGATAATTGGACAAACAAATGTTTCTTCTTGTTGGAATACTCGGTAGAGTTTGCATAGAGAATGATTAGAAATGCTTCTTATAAGAGGAACAAAACCCCACTAGATTCAGAATAGCACTTGAATTTGAAAAAATTTCTTTCTCATGAAACTGCAACATGAAAGGTAAGTTGCTATGAGGGAACTGTTCATGGGGCAGACCTGCAGAAAGCCACCGTTTCTGGCTGAGTGAGCCTCCTCAAGTAATTCATCCATATCCTCTTGACCTCTGCTTCTCTCTCTGTTTAGAAAAGTGATTGTTATATTGCAAGGCAGAAGGTCATAGATCTCTCAAAGGTTAGCTCTTGAATCAGAAGGACTAGATTCTAGCTCCACCACATACTAACTGTGTAACTACTGTGAGGATAATATGGGAATGTGTGAAAAATATAAGCAGTCAGAAAATGTCACCTGGTAAAATGATGAGGAAAATCATTTGCCACCTTCTTGCTCTCAGAATTCCATCTTAAACTTTTGAGCACTCTGAAGAACTTTCATTTCTGTGCATTTCACAGATAGATATTTAACGTAATAGAAATTAACTGAGGAACTTTAAAATTATTCATTCATTCGTTTAAAGTTATAACAAACCTTTTGTATGCTTACAATACGTATTTTTCCAAATCTCTTTAACGTCTTTCTCAATAGAAAATAGTGGAATTCTCATATCTGCTTCTGCTACAATCTGTGGCAATATCACACATCACGTAGCTTCTGGAAAACTCTACCTTGCACTCAAGAGAGAATGAAAACTGGAAAAACAAATGATACCTTAGTATTATAAAAATAGTTTTGACCTCAAGGACTCCCTGAAAGCATCTTAGGGACCCCCCCACTTTGAAAACAATCGACTTAGCACAACTGTCTCTCAGACTCTCAGCTGTGATCCAAATGCCTTTGCAGCAAAAGAATGAGAGCAGAGCCTAAAAGCATGAGATAAACACCAAGACCAGGAGCATCATAAATCCCTTTGAAGAATTTCCATCTGGGAGTGAGGTAGTTCTCAAGCAGGGGTGGGAGGACAGCAGGAGCTCAAACATATCTTACGGAATCGGGCAAGTATGAATTACAGTCTCAGAACAAATTGGACAAATTCCTGTGACTTGGGGCTATCCAGATGTCACAGATCATTACTTCTCTGTCTTTTCCTTCTCCACCCTCGTCTCTTCTACCTCACCTCGGAAGGGCAGGAAAACGGCCAGTTGGCCCCTGTTGTTACGGGATGTTAGGATGATATAGTTATACCCTTTCTGGAAGCAGCGGAACATGGTGACTCAGTTTATGGTTTTTTTAGGCATATAGGTCTAAGTTCAAATCTTTGATCTTCCACTTAGGAGCTATGCAGTCTTGGGAAAGTTATTTAAGTTCACTGAATTGCTGAATGCTAATGTGTATGATGGGGATTGTGAGCGATTAAAAATGTCCATTATCTGTAGCTGCTACCATTGAAAGGTCACCTCTGTGTATCAATGCCTTGAATTGGGCTCTTCCTTTGTCTTGACCCACTAAATGAAGTGGAAGTGACACTGTAAAACTTCTGAGCACAGTTACAAGAGACCCTGCAGCTTCTGCTCTTGCCTTCTTGTAACCCTGAGGCCCCCATGCTGTAAGAAGTCGGAAGAGAGAGGTTCAGTCCCTTTTGCTGAGGCCCAGACATCTCAACCCATCCAGGTCCCACCAGTCAGTACACAAGGAGTCCAAGTGAGGCCTCCTGGACCTCAGACAGATCACAAAATACTGAGAAATGACTATTTCATCTTAGGCCATGATAGGATGATTTCTAGAGTGACCAATTTGTCCCAATTTACCCCAAACTTCCCTAGTTTTAGCACCGAGACTCCCATGTCCCAGGAAAACCCTCAGTCCTGGTTGGGTTGGTCATTCTATTTATAGCAGAGCCACAAACAACTGACACAGAGATAAAAATATGCAACTCAACGTTACTGAGAAAATTTAATGAAATGATGTAGCTAAAGACGAGATATAGTGGCCAGCCAAGAGATTTTTTTAAATCTTGTCTTCAGTTTAAAAAACAACTCAAGATTTCCATAGTTAATAAAAATGTGATATTATCTTTATCTATAATGGAACTTCTCATTCAGAGGCTATAATTGATTTAAACATACCAGATAGCATTCTCTGCTGGAAGAATGTGCTATGCTTCGAGCTAAGCACAGAAATAGTGGGCCCCAGGGAAATTATGAACCAAAAGAGAAAGAAAACACTGGATTTAACTAAACTCAAACCGGCTGTGAGTTCTCAAAACAGTATTACTGTTAAATATGGAAAACACTTAATATTATATCATTCTGGGTGGGTCTAGGAAAGGACTTTTTTTTTTTTTTTACAATTTCCTTTCCCCAGGGCCATGTCTAATGAAAACACAGTGCAAAGAAATAATCTGCAGGTAAGGTCAATATAATAATATAATGCACCCCCCAAACGGAAAAATCTAAGGGTCTTCTGGGTATGAAAGTTAAAATATTTCAAAATTCTGTTCTAGAGTTATTTATTAGGAAGGAAAATGGGGTGGGAACAGAATCCTTGTAAAAATCTGAAATTCATTAAATGATGATGCAATCTTTTCCTCATGCTATAATTATTTGACCTAGAAGTGTATTTTCAATGACCAAGAGGTAACACATCTCTTTTTCTAACTGAAAGTGCCCCTTATTCACCTAATTAAAATAACTTCCCTTCCCTAGTGGCCAAAAGAACTTCATGTGTCCAAGCAAATAACTCTCCTGTACATCACTAAAGAATTCTGACTCTGCAAAAAACACATGTGAAATCACTCAGCGGCTGAGCAACAAAAAATGTCAACCTTGTAGAATTTAATCAAGAAGGTATTTCCTCTGGTAGACTTTGACAGTCCGCATGTTGAAATGGGCTGAGGCACATCTGTACTGCATGTGTCTTCCTGGCACATAGTGACAAATCTAGACAGCTCAGAAAAGTATTTCTGCTGCCATGCAAATAAGTAAATGCCCAATTCTTCAACAGGTTAAAACTAGGATTCAATCAACCAAGTATTAACTGCCACTGCTCCTCAAAGAGATCAAACAAAGATACAAAGCATATAAAGAATGGAAGGTCAACAGGTCCTTATGTTGTTTCACAGTCTCTAAAGGCAATATACATCCATTCCTGTGGCAGGGGTTTTGTATATTTGAGCATATACCTGGATGGATGAACAGAAATAGAAATCTGTACCCATATCTCTGTCCATATCCACATCCTTCCATCTGACACGTTTATACCTCATTTCACCAGATACTGACGAGCAGTATCATTCATTTTGGAATACTAGATATTTTACTCTTAAATTTAATACATCAGGAGATAGAAGTAAGATGGCTGACTAGAGGCAGCTTTTAATAGAGCTGGACAGAATAATGGACAGAATGGACTCAATGAAGCTGAAGGTGGGGAATGAAGAAAGAAGATAGATAAGTGCACATCATCTCTGCAAAGGCAAGCTGTGACTCCAAGAAAACAAATTCCAGGTATAAAACTCATCACTAAGAGGAAAAGAGATCCCTTCCTAAAGGGAGAGGCTCGCTGTACAGTCACTGCAAGTGAGTAAGGAGCAAAGGACCTCTTATTTTATCCCATGGGAGAGAGCCACTAAACACTCAGCTGCCTTCTCTAGGAGGTCCCACTAGTGAGCCTAGGCATCATCCTGCCTGACATAAAATTGAACAAATATTTTCCCTGCAACTCTGAACTTCTAGTCCATCCTTCCACCCTTGCCTGGTGGACTGTAGGCCTACCCCTTGTGGAGCCCAGAGTATTTGGCAATTCCATGAGAAGCCTGGGCGTAATGTGGGCCATTGGATAGCAGCATGAAAACTGTGACTCGAGTAGAAGTTAGGGGGCTCAGGGAAAGAGGGACAAGCAGGAGAGAGAGACGCACCCTGCTGCAGAGGTGCTTATGCCCTGGGTCAGACTTCAGGGGCAACTCTCCTGAGACAGTTGCCCACTAAAGGGAACTGGGCTTCAGCCCTTCCAGGTTGCCAGTGGCAGTGAGTGTCAGGGGTGAGGGACTGACTGCCTGGGAGAGAGAAATGCACCTCTATGAAGAGGTGGGAAGAGGCACTGATGCCTCTGGTTTGAATTTGGAGGCACACTTTCCTGATCCCACTGCCCACTGGAGAGAACTGGGCTTCAGCTTCTTGAGGTTGCCAGGGCAGTGTGTAGTAGGGGAGGAGATGCCAGCTCCTCTCTGACTCTGCTGAGTATACCCCCCTGATTTTGTTGCTTACTGGAGGGAATTAGGCTTTAGCCCAGAGGGGTCATGTGGTGGGGTGGGGGGAAGGGGGCAGAGGTGCTGCTACCTCTGGACTGACTCTTTGGCAGGGTGTATCTTCCTGATCCCATCACTCACCAGACTCCTGCCCCTCAGTTTTCAGGATGAAACTGCCTGTGGATCCCTACTATTGTGTTGCTAGAGACTCTTTGAACTCTCCCTGTTGAACAATCATTGTACTGCCTAGCACAATCATATTAGAACTCTTGACCTTGGCTCTATAGCCAGGGACCCTTCAAGGTCGAGCAGTGCTCATTTTGTAGTGGATGGGACTGATTCTCCTCCTCCAGCTATGCTAGAAGGGGCAGGGTGCTGCAGTTGCTTATATCTCTCTTCAGCCTAATGCCACAATTAATTAGGATTGGATAGAAGCTGGCTGATTACAAAAAAGAGCTAGTTAGTGCTATCACACCAAGCAGGTCTTCAGAGTCTCTGGATGCAGCTATGAAAGGGACATTTATAAAGCTGTAGGGGTAAAGCCACAATCACCAGCCCCAGTTCATTGGTAAAGGACTGGTTAACTCCACTCCCTGGGCCTCTCAATTCAATCTCACCCTACCAGTTTTACTAGCCAAACTGCAGAAAATAATCATGGGGTGGAACCAGCAGAAGAACGCTGGCAACATGAATAACCAGAGTAGATCAAACCCTCTAAGGAATGACCAAGGAGATGGGAGATACAACAGAAGATGCCATTCGTAGACAAATGGCTGAATTGTTAGAAATATAATTCAGAATATGGATGGCAAATAAAATGAATAGAATGGAGGAAAAGATGGAAATAGAAATCCAAAGAGTTGTTTGAAAGTTTTCTCAAGAAATTAATGAATTCAAAGACAAAATCAGCTAGGCTATGGACATAATAAGAAAAGAGACAGCAGAGCTCAAGGAAATGAAAAAGTTATTCAAGGGACTCTGAAATACAGAGCTTCCTTAGTAATGGAGTTGAGCAATCAGAAGAAAGTTTCTCTGAAGTTGAAGACAAGGCTTTTGAATGATACCAAGTGCTCAAAGAGGCAGAGAAATGGAAAGCAAAAGCTGATCATTTCCTGAGAAAGTTGTGGGACCACTCCAAAAGATCAAATGCATGACCTATAGGAATTCTTGAAGGAGAAGAGGATGGTCCTAAATGCATAGATGCTCTACTCCAAAATATTATGAAGGAGAATTTCCCAAGCATTGCAAGAGATACAGAAATTCAGATAGTAGACAGTTTTAGAACCCCATCAAGATTCAATTCAAATAGAGCATTTCTAGACACATTGTAATTAACTTTGCCAAAGTTAATATGAAGGAGAAAATTCTCCAAGCAGCCAGATGTAAGAAAAGCATTATCTACAAAGGGAGAAATATTAGAATGACTGCAGATTCTTCAGCTGAAACTTCAGGCTGGAAGAGGAGGTCCTTGACATTCAATCTCTTAAAACAACTTTCATCCCAGGATCCTGTATCCAGCTAAACTGAGTTTCATTTTTGATGGAGAAATCAAAATACTTTACATACACAAGTTGAGGAAAATTACCATAACTAAACCAACTCTCAAGGAAATACTCAAACCCATTTTCCATTATGACCAGCACAATGGTCTATCACCAAAGTAAACTCACCCAGAATTTATCAAACAAAACCTAATCTCCACAATGGTGAAAGAATTAAAAATATCCACTGGACCTTTGAAAAACGTGATGTCCAAAACTACCACACTTATCAATTTTCTCAATGTGAATGGCTTAAATTGTCCTCTAAAGAGGCACGGACAGGTTGGCTTACTGGCTACAAAAAGTCAGGCTAGGTATCTGTTGTCTACAAGAGACTCATCTTACCTCAAAATATAAAAAAAGACTTAGGGTGAAGGGGTTGACATCTATAATTCAGGCAAATGGAAATCAGAAAAAAAGCAGGAGTTGCAATTTTATTTGCAAATACAATAGGATTTAAGCTAACAAAGTAAAGAAGGACAAGAATGGACACTACATATTTGTCAAGGGAAACACTCAACATGAAGAGATTTTAATAACATTTATGCACCCTACCTAAATGCTCCTCAATTTATAAGGCAAATCCTAACAGATATGAACAATTGCAGTATAATAGTTGGAAATTTTAACACCCCTTTGTCATTTCTGGATAGATCCTCCAAGAAGAAACTAAAAGAAATCAGAGACTTAAATTTGACCCTACAACAAGTGGACTTAACAGACATCTTCAGAACATTTCATCCTAATAAAACTGAATACACATTCTTCTCAGCAACCCATGGATCATCTTCTAATATTGATCATATCTTAGGACACAAATCTAATCTCAACAAATTTAAAAGAATAGAAATTATTCCTTGGGCAGCGCCCGTGGCTCAGTGAGTAGGGCGCTGGCCCCATATACAGCGGGTGGCAGGTTCAAACCTGGCCCTGGACAAAATGCAACAAAAAAATAGCTAGTCATTGTGGCAGACGCCTGTAGTTCCAGCTACTTGGGAGGCTGAGGCAAGAGAATCTCCTAAACCCAAGAGCTGGAGGTTGCTGTGAGCTGTGATGCCATAGCACTCTACTGAGGGTGACAATGTAAGATTCTGTCTCTAAAAAAAAAAAAAAATGAATCCCAAAACCAGAGATGTTGGCGTGGATGTGGAGAAAATACGACACTTCTACACTGTTGGTGGGAATGCACACTAATATGTTCCTTTTGGAAGGATGTTTGGAGAACACTTAGAGATCTAAAAATTGACCTGTCATTCGATCCTATAATTCCTTTACTAGGTATATAGCCAGAAGACCAAAAAATCACATTATAACAAAGACATCTGTACCAGAATGTTCATTGCAGCCCAATTCATAATTGCTAAGTCATGGAAGAAGCCCAAGTGCCCATCAACCCACAAATGGATTAATAAATTGTGGTACATGTATACCATGGAATATTATGCAACCTTAAAGAAACATGGAGACTTTACCTCTTTCATGTTTACATGGATGGAGCTGGAACATATTCTTCTTAGCAAAGTATCCCAAGAATGGAAGAAAAAGTATCTAATGTACTCAGCCCTACTATGAAACTAATTTATAGCTTTCATGTGAAAACTATAACCCAATTATGGCACAAGAGTATGGGGAAAGGGTCCAGGGAGCGGAGGGGGACGATGGGTGAGGGAGGGTAATTGGTGGGACCACACCTACGGTGCATCTTAGAAGGGTACAGTGAAACTTACTAAATGCAGAATATAAAGGTCTTAACACAATAACAAAGAAAATGCCATGAAGGCTATGTTAACCAGTGTGATGAAAATATTTCAGATTGTATATGAAACCAGCACATTGTACCCCATGATTGCATTAATGTATACAGCTATGATTTAATAATAAAAAAAATTGTTTAATAAAATAAATATAAATTAGGGGGTCTTTTATATAGATGATCTAATTAATTTATAGTTAATGTACTCAAGCACACCAGCATTTTAAATTTTAATAACATTCCTCCTTAGTAGAGTCATCTCACCAACGGTCATTCTAGGCCAGTCTGCCTGACACCACAGGCAGGTGCTGCTGGTGCCTTCTAATCAAAATGCCTTATCTGCATGGTATATTGAACAGTGAGCACCATGCACTTTGTGTCTAGGTCATATTGAAAGAGAGAATGAAAAAGGTCAGAGTGAGAGATTGAGAGAGTAAGTGCAGCTGAGGCTGGAAACTCTCAACCATTTCCTCTTTCACCTGAAGAAGGAACATGAGAAGGAGGTGGTTGCAGAGAAGGTTTTACAGGTATTGAGCACTTTAATTCTCAAAACCAATGTACGAAATGGGTGCTATTATTATCCTACCTTACAGGCTTGTGAGAGGTTAGTAACTTGCTTCAGAGCACAGAGTTACTCAGGGCACAGCCTTGAACTCTCACCTTCCTGGCTCCAAATGCTATTTCCATTAAAAGCTGACCTCTGGGAGGACACATTTCTGCAGTAAGAGGTTCCCACTAGGCTCCAGTCTACTGCACTCTGTAATTCCTAAATGCCTCTACCTCCCCCTAAGGGGGCAGGAATCCTAAGAGAGGAAGTCAGCTCATTTCCCATTATTCTTTCACTTTTTGACTGCTCTCTTAACTTCACCCAAATCAAGTCTGACAAGTCCCAAACAGGCTGAAACTCCCTTCTTTAACCTTAGTAAGTATTTAGAAATGTGGACAGGTTTATGTTCTCGTGAAACCTACTAGATGGGTTTGTTTTATTAAAATAATAATCAACATTTTCAGTTGAAAAATTTAAAGTCTATTGTTTGTTTTTTTTATTCCAGTTGTTACACTACTACTATAGTAAGACAAGAACAGCCTCCAAATGTTCATTTTTACTTATGAATTAGAGCTAGTTCAACTTCTAAAGTCCTCCCATATTTCTGCTTCAAATAGCTTTGGTAAATAAACACCCAAATAAAGCTTTACTTTTCTTATGTTGCTGAACAAATAAAATTTTAATAAAAATAAGTCTTCTACAGATATAGAGTGTGATTTTATTCTAAAATAATGAAATGTCTGTCTCTTTCTGAGTTGTGACAAATAGGTATTTTTATCATGATTGTGTGGAAGTTGAGGTAAAACATATGGACTCTGGAGTCAGAAGGTAAGGATTTAAAATCTGAGTCGCCCATTTTTTAGCTGTATTACCTTAAGAAAGCTACTTGTCTTCTCTGAGCATCAATTAAATAAACAAATATTTAGAACAGTGTCTGGTATATGCCCAACAAGACTTACTTGTATTATCTGGAGGGAGTAATTACTATAAGCAATACCTCTAATTTAATTGGGAATTCTTGTAAAGAGAGAATAGCTAATTGACAAATTGCCTTCAAATGTAATGAAATTTTAATCATACTACAATTAACAATTAATGAAGATGGTATAGTGCATTTTAGAGACATTTAATTAAACATTTATTATTTCAAACTTGCAGCTTTCTTTTTGTATTCTGAGCCAGTATTTTTTTCTTTCTGATCTCACATATTTGTATTGGCTTTTAACAATTTCATAGGACCTAAGCATTTTGAAGTTGGTGGGAAATGGGCGTGGCCAAGGTAAGTGAGACAGCTATGCCCTCTAGTCTTTCTGGTCCTAAACATTTGTCCTGTGATAGCCTGCCTCCAGCAGGACATTTCTCCTCAACAAGAGTTGGGAAGGGTTTCTGGACATTTTGGAAAGGTTACTAAACACGAATTCAGGGATAGGAGAGTAAAGCAAAATCCCAGTTTTCATTGATGAAAATCAAAATTCCTAAATTACTTTTGGCTAAAATCACAGTTTGTACCAAAACCTGCAATTTGGCACAAAGAGGAGAAATAGTGATTTGGTAGAAGGCTGGAACTGGCATTGATCGAAAAAGGAAAATCCTTTGAGTAGAATGGGCCTCCTCCTTGAGAGACATGTGGATATGGAGTTATTTTAATTCCAAAATATTTAATCTTTTTTGAGAATAAAATTAAGTTTTTATGTCAATATGTAAAATGGAAAAACTATTATTTAATGTTTCAAAGGGCCTGGATATTTTATTTAGAGAAACCTATAAGAAAAAAACATAAGAATTGTACAATACTGTTTTTAAATTCTAAGGCAGTGGGATTCTCAACGTATGGCATACTTTGTGCCATGAGGTCACTTTGCATGTGTGACCATAAGGGCAAAAATATTTAAAAATAATACTAGGACACTTACTTATCTTTTTTACTGTGGTTACATTTGCATTTTGAACATTACATTGCAAAAGCAATGGCTGATACTTTAGCACAAATTAAGGCAGTAGTATTACACTGACCAACGGTGACCATATTCTTCATAACAACTCAATTAGAAGAAAGAAAAACTTCAAGAAAAACTAGTTTTACTCAAGAATGTTCTTAATGTGCCAGGTGATGGCTCATAACATTAATCCCAGCACTTTGGGAGGCCTAAGCAGGAAGATCACTTAAGACCAGGAATTCAAGACCAGCCTGAGCAATGTGGTGAGACCCCATCTCTACAAAAATTAGAACAATTACCCAGGCATAGTGGCACGGACCTTGAGCCCAGGATTTCAAGTTTACAGTGAGCCATGACTGCAATACCACTCTCCAGCCAAGGCAACAATAAAAGGCCTTGGCTCCAAAAATAATAATAAAATAAATAAAAAGGAATATCATTGATGAAGCAGTAAAAAGTTTAATCTTATTAAATTTTGATCCTTCAGTGAGTCTTTTTAATATTATGGACAATGTAATGGGAAATTTGCATCAGCATAATGGTTGTCTCAAGAAAAGTATGTACTTGAGTTGCAAACTGAACTAACCATTTTGTTGTTGTTGTTGTTGGGGATTCATTGAGGGTATAAGAAACCAAGTTACACTGATTGCATTTGTTAGGTAAAGTCCCTCTTACAATTGTACCTTGCCCCCCAAAGGTGTATCACACACAGAGACCCCATACATTCCCTCCTTCCCTCTCACTGCTTTTCCTTTCCCCCACCCCCTCTCTCCTTCTCTGTCCTCTCTACTCTCCCTTCCCCCACCCCCCACCATGTCATTAATTGTCATTAATTATCATTAATTTTCCTCATATCAAAATAGATTTTTAATAGAACACCATTTTTACTTGAAAGAACAACTGACATTCATAGTTGGGAGTTTGGCAAGCATTTTTGCAAAAAAAAAAAAAAAAAAACGACAAAGAGCCTCAGTTCCTCTATTACTTTTCCCACAGTGACAAATCGTAACTACACTAATAAATGCCAACTGGTCACTGTGAAAAAAAAAAACGAGTGCAGGAAGACTATCACTTCAAGGAAAAAAACAAACAAGTTCAATAAATTTAAACCTTTTCAAACTATGATTAGAATTTTGGAAAATTTGTATCTGCGGCCATGAGCTTGACCTCTTCTCAGTACTCAAAGAATATTCTAGTGAGATTGATGATGATATTAATGAATATGGTATTTTGACATTGCAGAACAAAATGAATCAACATTTGGAATATCTGCATAATTCTGCAAACTAATTATTTCTCAAATGACCAATGTGTGATATAGCATGCATCTATTCAAAATGAAAACTAGCCCAGTGAATATTAATGTAACAGAGCATGAAAGTTCATTGATCTAGTCTAAGATTATACATTGCAATTAACTTCTAAAAAAAATCATTTGTCAAATTTTCTTAGAGTAGCAAAGAATAATATCCTCAGTTAACTCTCATGGCTATTAAGACACTCTCTCCTTTCCATTTACATGTCTCCATGAGGCCATATTTTTTTCATATACTTCAATTAAAACAACGCCATAATAGGTATAATGCAGAAGCAGATATGAGAATATAGATTTTTATTAATCCAGATACAGTAAAACTTCTATAAGTTGACCACCCAAGAGACTGTAACAAACTGGTCAACACACAGAGGTGGTCCACATAAGGAACTAGGCCTACTATGCTGATACGCCTATGTGGTGCCCATCTGGTCTATGAAAATTAAATCAGTTTGTGGGGGAGGAAGGAGGGATGGGGGCGAGAGAGATTGTTGTGCTCTCACCTGGCTGGCACAATGTAATGGTATATGGCCCACCTTCTGGGTGAGGGACACAACTACAACAGGGACTTTACCTAATAAATGCAAACATTATAACCTAATCATTTGTACTCTCATATTAATCTGAAATTTTAAAAAATTCATTAGTGTGTAAAAACACAAATGACTTTTGCATGTTGGTATTTTTGATCTACATCCTTACTGGGTGGACTTATTAGTTGTAACTTTTTTTTTTTTTTTTTTTTTTGCTATAACCCCTAGGTTCTTTTTATAGGTAAGACCATGTCGTGTGCAAACAGAGAATTTTACTTCATTCTGAATTGAGTGCTATTCTTACCTAGTTGCTTGAGCTCAATCTTTGAGTACTATGTTGAAAAAAGTGGTAGATTAGGCTTCCTTGTCTTGTTCCTGATACTAGGGGAAACACTGGAATTGTTTCACTATTGAGTATGATGGTGTCCGAGGACTTGTTTACATGACCTTATTATGTGAAAGATGCATACTTTTGAATGTACACCATTTTGAATTTTGAATCATGAAAATGCATTTAATTTTGTCAAATTATTTTAATAAAACTTCTGAGATGATTTAAAAAATTCAATTAATTTTAGGAAGTGGTCAATGGAGGGGATGGTCCACTACGCAGCTCCTACTGTATTTAAAACATTTCCAGATATGTAAAGCAATGCCATTCTTTTCACCATTTTTTCTTTTTAGAAAACATAATTGTTTTTCATACAGAATATGTTATTTATGTTAATATGTAGTGGATTTTTATTTAAATAAATTAATAAGCAAATATCTGAAGGCTTTCTTCATTTTAATTTCTAATATGGAATATTGATAGATACAACCTACAGGAACAAAAGTTCTGTGGTTCTCAATTTTTATAAGTAAAAAAGAGCCTAAAGACCAAACCTTTGGAGAACCACTGCCTACAGTTAAATATGTTCTATTTGGTCAGTAGTCATTGTGACATCAGCATCAGGACAGTGATTGCCTTCAGGATCTCATGCAGATGGCCATTATCCCACAGAGTTCTCCAGATGGGCTGCCCTATAAGAAGCTAACCACCTGAGAGTACCTACTGTTGCTGTTGATGCTACTCATAGTTGGTTCCATGATGTTACCAGGAAAGACATTTAGCAAAAATTAACAGTAAGAGAAAGACCATTTCATTTTGCCATTGTTTCTTCCTGTCAATCATGTTTTCCAAAACTTTGGCTCTTATTTCAGCATAAAAGATGTATAAACTTCATACCAAAAGGGTAAAAGCTGCTGCTGGGCATATGTGGACTTCAAATCTCTCTAAGATCAGAAAATCTCTCAAAAATGTTTACCATAAATGTAAGATTCAGCACCTGTATCCAACTATAACTTCCTATAATTGTGAGCAAGACTTTAGTTGTGAAGAAGAAATGAGTCTTACAATAATGCTCCAAGATGTTAAAACTGCCCAAGCTACACTTCTCAACCAAATGACTGATGTTGTAGGTGCAATATCAAAAATCCAGGAGAAATTTGACATTTATCAGAAGCAGATAGAAGTACTGGAAACTAGACTGAATGTTAATGAAGACACACAATCCACAGCAACTAATAGTACTCTCTCTCTGAAAGAAGACCTGGAGGCTTTAACAAAGAAGGTGACAGAATTGGAAAACCAAAATTTGTGCTCCAGCTTACATTGTTTACAGGTTCTGGAGGGAGAAAAGAGTAAAGAAATCATGAAATTGCTTCATAAACTCATACAACCGGAAACTCTAAAGAACACATCAGCTTCTACAGGCTCTGAAATACCTTCAGCAAGACCAGAGAAAGTGCCCAGGTATTCAAAACCCACTGATAATCTTGAGGAAAAAACAATTTCTCCCCAAATTAAAACTCCAAAGAAAAATAACCATCAAAATGCATCAAGAAGGTTTAAAAAAGCAATGTCAAACATTTACATTTACCCAGACTTCCATACATGGATCAAGCTAACTTTTGTTCACGGAGGAAAGTGGACATTTTTCCTCAGAGCCACCAAGTTAGAAGAATTCATCCAGTGGCTTCTTTCAAGGCCAACCAGTCTTCCTGAGGAATCAGAGCTCATGACCCAGAGATACGTTCCATTCACTGGACCTATTGTAAGCCTGACCACAATCTGTCTCTCCGTTTTCAACTATATTTCTTGCCTTTTTGGTTTCTCAAAAGAAGAAATAACTCGACTGTAGAGTTACTTTCTGCTTTGGTTGGCACAAAATAAACGTAACTTGGTTGCTCCAAGCATTCACACATCTTTGGGGGGCTGTGAACTTCTTGATAATTTGCTAACTGTGGGTGCACTATCTGCAAGGTTTCCATGCATCTCCAGTAAGTTAAGGAATCTGATCTCACAGTAGTACTGTGATCCATTTTCTGTCAAGATTTTTGTCTTCTCAAAGGCAACTCATTGAGAAGTCATTCCGTGTTCATAGATAATTCAAAACAAAGAATGAAGGGGTCAAGGGAATTGTGAAACACATTTGGTAGCCTCCAGGTCAGTTCTCTAGGCACTTTTATCCTAGTGGCCTTTTGTAGATAAGATCTGTGAGACTAGAAACATACTCTATTGACAAAATTTTAAATAGTATAGAGTGAAAAAGATACTGACTATAAAGGCTACTAAAGTTAGCATTATAAACATGAAGGGGATTAAAAGGACAAGTTATTGTAAAGACAATATTAATTCCAAGAAATTTTTTTTGACTTCAGCTCCATTTCTATCAAGCAATTAGATAAGAGGCGAAAAAAATATGGTACTGGATAATTTTTACATTTTCATGAAAGGAGACAAATACTATTTTCTGTATGTTTGATGCAGAAGAAAAGAGAATATTGTTAACTAAATTAAATCTTAACACTATAGTACCACAAACTCTTATATGACAAAGGTTTTTTTTTTTTTTTTTATAAAACATATATCCAGGGTGAGCTTCATTGTTAGACATAATAGTGGTTTTCATTGCAATTGTAAACATCATGAAGATTACCTGCAAAAAATATTTTCTTCACCACTTAACTCAGGTGAAGAAATGTACCAATAATTAATCACTCTTCTGGGGTCATATGCTGCTAAACTAAAAATAATTTTGGTAAATTTACTACTTTTAATTTGAAAGGAGCAATAGTAGGAGAGGTGGCTCACATCTATAATCCTAGTACTTTGGGAGGCCAAGACTGGAGGTTTGTTTGAAGCCAAGAGTTTGAGACCAGTCTGAGCAAGAGCAAGACATTTCTATCACTATAAAAAATTTTAAAAAAATTAGCTGGTTTGGTGGTGAGGCTATTCAGCAAGAGGACCACTTGAGCCCAGGATTTTGAGGCTGCAGTGAGCTCAGAAGATACCACTGCACTCTAGCGAGGATGACAAAGTAAGACCCTATCTAAAAAATAAACAAACAAATATATATAGTAATTTGAAAGGAGGAAGAGACTTTGACACCTAGCTAAGAACAACCCAATTTCAAAGAGGAAAAAGGATGTAAGGTAGGTAGAGTGAAAACTAAGAAATACAACCATAAGACACAATTTTCTTTGGTGCCAGTCTGGGAATAATTGTTATATACCATGAATTTTTTCATTACAAATACATTTTCTGTGACAAAAAAAAGATGTATATATAGCTAGCAAGAAAATAAGCATTTTATTTGATCCTTCTTGACAAATAATGTGTACACTCTTAACTTTTGAAATTTCAATATTTAAAATACATAACAAAAGCAAGGGAATATATTAAATGAATTTGTTTAAAAATGAGATAACTTACAATGTAAAGTATTGTTTTAGTAAAGGCACTGGCTATCTCTGTGTATTTATTTATTCACCATTAGAGAAGTTTGTAAGAAACAGCTGGAGCTCTAGTTTAGGCACCTTCGAGTGTGATCCCCACATCAGGAGAGTAACTAGGGAAGGTAGGCTGTCACATAGGCAAATGACATCACAAATGGCTTCTAGAAAAGACAAAAAGCGACTCAGCTGGCATATGCCTGGGTCATCTGACCTTCTCTATATTAGAACCTATTTCACTCTTCCCCCTCAAATGCTCCCTTAGACAATACTCAGAAGTTTTTAGAGAGACAAATAGTTTAGGGAAACAGCACAAGCTTGGGGAGCTCAAAGGCCTAAGTTTTAAACCTTACACTTACAAGTTCTACTATGTCACATCACACAGGTTTGTTCTGTGAGCTGTAAAAAGGGAATCATTGACTAAGCACGGTGGCTCACACCTGTAATCCCAGAACTCTGGGAAGCTGAGGCAGGAGGATTGCTTGAGGCCAGGAATTCAAGACCAGCCCAAGCAAGAGCAAGGTCTCATCGCTATCAAAAAAATTAGCTAGATGTGCTGGCACATACCTGTAGTCCTGACGATGCCACTGCACTTTAGCCTGGGTGAAAGAGCAAGACCCTATCTCAAAAAAGCTAAACAATATGGGTATCATTATATTGATTTGGTAAATATTTTTTCATTTCAGTGTTCACTAATTGCAAGGGATCATGGAAAACATACAGAAATTAGTAAACACTCCTCATATTGGAAATAAAATCATTGAATGGGATAGATAAATTATATACACTAATAACTGTTGTGCATGATAGATGGAAATGGGCAGCAAAAGCATTGTCAAAAGTCACCTCTGGCTTGGCGACCATAGGGTGAAATAGATTCTGGTGGTTATGGTGCCAGCCACATGCACCGAGGCTGGCAGGTACGAGCCCAGTCCAGGTCAGTTAACGAATAATGACAACTGCAAAATAAATAAATAAATAAATAAAAGAGCCAGGCGTTGTGGTGGATACCTGTAGTTCCAGCTACTTGGGAGGCTGAGACAAGAGAATCACTTAAGCCCAAGAGTTGGAGGTTGCTGTGAGCTGTGATGCCCTGGCACTCTACCAAGGGTGACATAATAAGACTCTGTCTCAAAAAAAAAAAGCAAGTCCCCCTGGTATCCATGAAGAAATGGGGTAGATGAGCCCCAGAGTAAGGAGGTAAGGTAAGGAGGAGGTGGTGAGGACAACATAGGACGCAGAAGGAAAAACAGAAGCACAGGAGTGGGGGCTGGCATGGAACACGGAACATAAAAACCACCAAGTATTATGTAATCGTAAAGTACATTTCAGCCCTTTATGGATCTCATTGTTCACTTCAGGTATTCCCTCTATGTTCATTTTAACCTATTTTTTTATCTACATAAAATTGTTAGAGGAGGAGAAATTGATGCTGCATGATTTTCTCAGGATCTCAGACTTTCCCTAGAGATGATTCTGTTCATCCTGTTAGTGAATTAAGTTCCCTGTGAGGAAAGGGAGGATTTCGCTTCTGAGTCAATTATTTATTATCATCACTTAGGCAAGATCTCACATGACTTGTTAAAATTATAACTCAGCCTATATCTGCAAATAACTTTTCCCCAATCCTGGCTTTCAAATTCACCTGCTCTCTCCAGCTCACTGCCATCCCTCCTGGCACAGAGGAGATGGTGTCTGTCTCTTGTCCATTTCCCTCTTCTGGTGGCTTGAAGGGTCTGCCCCAGTAATTCCCTTTCTTCCCTCCATCTTAATCACCAACCATCTATTAGTTCTTTGTACTCAGCTTGCAAAAGTACTTAGTAGATTACCCTGTCCCAATGTTCCCCTTTTGTCAGGCTGATGTGACACCATCATTATTTTTAACTTCAGAATATTATGGGTCTAGATATGTTGTGCTTACATGAATTACATTTAGTCAAAGTCACTATAGCCATGTAGTGTAGCTTGAAGTCTAGTATAATCATGCCCTCTGATTTGTCTTTTTTGTTGAAAGTTGCTTTGGCTATTCAGGCTCTCTTCTGATTCCATATGAAGTGTGGAATTATTTTTCCTAGATCTGTGAAAAATGATGTTGGCATTTTAATAGGGATTGCATTGAATCTATAGATTATTCACAGAACATTCCTCAAGATTGATCACATTTTAGCCCACAAAACATGTCTCAACAAATTTAAAAATAGAAATTATACCATACATCTTCTCAGATCACAGTAGAATAAAATTAGAAATCAACTCCAGTAGAAACACTCAATTCTATGCAGGGTCATGGAAATTAAGCAACCTACTGCTGAATGATTATTGGGTCAAGGAGGAAATGAAGATGGAAGTCATAAGAGTCTTTGAACTGAATGACAAAGGAGACACAAGTTATCAAGATCTGTGGGATTCACTTCTTTTTTTTTTTTCACTTTTTCATTGAGTTTTTATTAGTAGTTAAGTCATGATTCAGAATCATCAGGCACCCACGTCCCACCCCTGCTATCCTGGAAGAAGGATGAAGGACGAAGGATGGAGGACAGAGGAGGTGGGGTACAGCCAGTTCAAATCTTCCCAGGAAACGTGCCTTCTGCCTGACGGTCATCCCAGGCTGAGACCCAGGACACGGAACAGAGCAACTTGTACACACGGTGGTACCATTCAGACACAGAGACATCACCCCCTTTTGCAGTCATTGCCTTCTGGCAGCGGTGGTAGTCTAGGTAGTTCTGCCAGCAGTTCCTGGCCTGGTTCTGGTTGGGGAAGTGGCTGTCAAAAGGGGCAGTCTTGTAGTTCTTGATTTTGGTCTTGATGTCTTCTGCCATGGTGCTGACCCGAAAGACACCCCTGATGCACCTCAAAGCTCAATGTGACCCTCGGCAAAGACGCCAGTATTAGACAGGAAGTGCAGATCACTTCTAAGTAGAGAAAATTCATAGCTTTAAATGCCCACATCAAAAAGCAGAAAGGTGGCAAATCAACAATATCATGAATCATCTCAAGGAATTAAAAAAGGAAAAGCAAACCTATCCCAAAAATAAAATGGAAGAAAACAAATAACAAAGGTCAGGACAGAACTAAATGAAATCGATAACAAAAGACTTACACAGAATATGGATGAAATGAAAGATTGGTTCTCTTAAAAAATTAAAATAAATTTACTTTTATATATGCACTTAAATGTTGATGTATTAGTTCCGACTTAGTATTGAGTACATGTATTTGTTTCTCCATTCTTGTGGTGTTTCAAGCTGGAGAAAGAGGCAAGAGGAAAGGATGGGTAAATTCACACCTATTGGGTATAGTGCACACTATCTGAGTGAAGGGTAAACTTGTAACTTTGACTCAGTCTATATGAAAAATTTGTAAATAAAATATTTATAGCTCCCTTTTTTTTTTTTTCTAGAGACAGAGTCTCACTTTATGGCCCTCGGTAGAGTGCCATGTCATCACACAGCTCACAGCAGCCTCCAACTCCTGGGCTTAGGTGATTCTCCTGCCTCAGCCTCCCCAGCAGCTGGGCCCACAGGCACCCGCCACAACGCCCAGCCACTTTTTCATTGCAGTTTAACTGGGGCCAGGCCTGAACCCATCACCCTTGGCATGTGGGGCCAGCATATTTTAAAATAAAAAAATAAAAGATTAAAAGAAATTGACAGCCCTCTTGCTAGATTAACCAAAAACAGAAAAGAAAGGACTCTAATAAGCTCAATCAGAAATTAAAAAGGAGATATTATAACTGATACCACAGAAATACAAAATGTCTTATTTGAATACTATAAAAACCTCTGTGCATATAAACTGGAAAATGTTGAGGAAATGAACAAATACTTGGAAACACACAACCTCCTTAGGCTTAATCAGAAAGAAATAGAACTCCTAAACAGACCAATATAAATCAACAAAATTGAGGCATCAATAAAAAACCTTCCCACAAAAAAAGTCCTAGACGAGATGGTTTCACAGCTGAATTTTACCAGATCTACAAAAAGGAATTGGTACCTATAGTGCAGAAATTACTTCAGAATATCAAGAAGGAAGAAATCCTCCCCAATTCATTCTACAAAGCCAGTATTACCTTGATATCAAAGCCAAGAAAGGACACGACAAAAAAAGAAAACTGCACACCAATATCTCTTATGAATATAGATGCAAAAAGTATCAATAAAATTCTACTAGCAAACTTAGTTCAGAAGCACATTGAAATAACAATCCACCATGACCAAGAGGCTTCAAACCCAGGGATGCAAGGATGGTTCAACATATGCAAATCTATAAATGGGATTCATCTCATAAACAGAAGCAAATACAAAATCATATGGTCATCTCAGTAGAAGCAGAGAAAGCACTTGACAAAATTCAGCACACTTTTATAATAAGAACTCTTAACAAAATAGGCATAGATGGAACATACTTCAATTAAAAACATTCCCACTTAGCTCTGGAAATAGACAAGGTTACCCTCTGTCTCCACTGCATTCAACATAATGCTGGAAGTCCTAGCCAGAGCAATCAGGCAAGAAAAGGAAATCAAGGGTATCCAATGGGGACAGAAGAGGTCAAACTATCATTCTTTGTTGATGATAGGATCTTATATTTAGAAAACCCCAAAGATTTCTGCCAAGAGACTCCTGGAATTAATAAATAAATTCAGCAGAGTCCCAGGTTACACATTCAATATTCTCTCAAATTAAGAGCATTCCTATACACCAAAAATAGTCAAGCTGAGAATCAAATCAAAGACTCAGTATCTTTTATTATAAGTATAAGGACAATAAAATATCTAGTAATATATTTAACCAAAGAAGTAAAAGACTTCTACAGGAAGAATTATAAGTCACTGAGATAGGAAATCACAGAGGATATAAACAAGGGAAAAATATATCATGCTCATGGATCAGCAGAATCAACATTGTTAAAATGCCTATACTACCACCACCTTTTTGAATAAAAAGCTCATCCTATCCGTCCCCCACTTCCCTCTCCCTTTCTCTTCATGGCTAACAGGAATTTATCTTCTAGAACAATGCTTTCTCTCTTGTTCTCTTCCCATCACTCTGGTAGATTCTTCTCAGTTTTCTTAGATGATTCCTCAGCCATCCATTCTCTTAAAATGTGGATGCTTCATTTTAACAACTCCAAAATCAAAGAAATCCCTAATCCAGCCTCTCCTAGGAGCTTCTACATTTTTGTTCCAAGTTACTACTTATCTTCTCCACTTGTGTATCTATAAAAAAAAAAGATACAAATATAATTAGATGAGTGTCTACTATGTACATAAGTCAAATATGAAAACCATTGTACATTCACCAGAATGTCTTAAACCATTGTTGTGGCAATTAAACACATTTATTAAAGAGAAATACTTAGTACTAAAAAGAGCAAGAACATTCAGAGAAAAACAGCTCTTACAACAGTTATGTATTAAACATTTATTATGTATTAGGCACTATGCTAGTTCAGTGTATAATGATGACCTTCACAGCTATGTAATTTTGACAAATTCCTTAAACCTTATGTTCAGTTTTCTCAACTTTAAATTCAGAACAACTTATGTCATGAGACTGTTGTGTTACTTTAATAAGATCATGAGTTTAACTGACCAAGAACAGTGCCTGACTTAGTAGGTACTTAATATATGGCAGACATTTCTTTCCATTTCTAAGCTAAATGTTAATGGTGGGCATGAAGATGAATAAGACACGAGTCCTGCCTCAAGCAGCTCACATTTAGGACTCTGCCTTCCTTTATCAGCTATAAAGGACTCTAGGCAAATAACAAACAAAGTGACAAGTTAATACAAAAGCTCCAAACCAAATCTTGATTTTCCCATCCAAAGACAGTGTGATAAGAATAAGATAGGGTGTGAAGCTCTCCCCCTGGTCTGGGCATTCAACCAATATTCCATCATCTGCAACAGTCACTGGCCAACCTTTAATTGCACTCTATGTAAATAAGCAGCAAAGAAAGGGATTTGCAGGGAAGGAAGGTTGAGCTCAGATAAATAACTTAGTTCAATTTGAAACACTTGCATAGACACAGACACTAGGAGCATTCTTTTCATTTGAAAACAATATTCACCAACATTTATTGAAATCTGACTCTACTAGGAACTGTATGAACTGGGTGTGAACAAATAGAGATGAAAAGACTCCAGTCCTGAAGGAACATACTTTCAAAAGATGATCTTTCCATTTTCTGATTATTTTGATCTGTTGCTTAGACTTGGATTGGAAAAACCCATAGTTCATTTAAAATTTTACTTTTCTGTGTGACACAACTCAAGTCCCATTTAGAAAAATATATTTCCATTTTTTCTTTTTCTTTCTTTTCTTTTCTTTCTTTCTTTTTTATTTTATTTTTTTTGAGACAGAGTCTCACTCTGTGCCCTGGGGTACAGTGCCATAGCATCATAACTCACAGCAACCTCAAACTCTTGGGCTCAAGTGACCCTCTTGCCTCAGCCTCCCAAATAATGGGACTACAGGTGCCCACCACAACACCCAGCTGGTTTTTCTATTTTTAGTGGAGATGGGGTCTTTCTCTTGCTCAATCTGGTCTTCAACTCCTGAGCTCAGGTGATCCACCCACCTCAGCCTCCCAGAATTCTGGGATTACAGGCATGAGCCAGCATGCCCAGCCAAAATTACTGTTTCTAAAAGTAATATATTTTTTTAATTAAATCATAGCTGTGTACATTAGTGCAATCAAAGGGTACAATGTGCTGGTTTCATATACAATCTGAAATGTTTTCATCAAACTATTTAACATAGCCCTTATGGCATTTTCTTAATTATTGTATGAAGACATTTGTATTCTGCATTTAGTAAGTTTTGCCTTCTAAGATGCAGCATAGGTGTGGCTCCACCAATTACCCTCCCTCCTCCCCAACCTCACCCGTCCCCTCCCCTCCCTTGCCCATTTACCCATATTCTTGTGCTATAGTTGGGTTATAGCCTTCATATGAAACCTATAAATTAGCTTCATAGTAGGGCTGAGTACATTGGATAGTTTTTCTTCCATTCTTGAGATACTTTGCTAAGAAGAATATGTTCCAGCTCCATCCATGTAAACACGAAAGAAGTAAAGTCTCCATCTTTCTTTAAGGCTGCATAGTATTCCATGGTATACATGTACCACAATTTCTTAATCCATTCATAGGTCGATCATCACTTGGGCTTCTTCCATGACTTAGCAATTATGAATTGGGCTGCAATAAACATTCCAGTACAGATGTCTTTGTTATAATGTGATTTTTGGTCTTCTGGGTATATACCTAGTAAAGGAATTATAGGATCAAATGGCAGGCCTATTTTTAGATCTCTAAGTACTCTCCAAACATCCTTCCAAAAGGAATGTATCATTGTGCATTCCCACCAGCAGTGCAGAAGTGTTCCCTTTTCTCTACATCCATGCCAACATCTCTGGTTTGGGGATTTTGTCATGTGAGCTAATCTTACTGGAGTTAGGTGGTATCTCAAAGTACTTTTGATTTGCATTTCTCTGATGATTAAGGATGGTGAGCACTTTTTCATGTGTCTGTAGGCCATGCGCCAATCTTCCTTAGAGAAGTTTCTCTTCAAGTCCTTTGCCCACCCTGAGATGGGATCACTTGTTCTTTTCTTGCTAATACATTCAAGTTCTCTGTGGATTCTGGTTATTAAACCTTTGTCAGAGGCATAAACTGCAAATATTTTCTCCCATTCTGAGGGTTGTCTGCTTGCTATACTTACTATGTTTCTGGCTGTACAGAAGCTTTTTAGTTTGATCAGGTCCCAGTAGTGTATTTTTGATACTGCTTCAATTGCCTGGGGAGTCCTCCTCATAAAATATTCACCCAAGCCGATTCCTTCAAGAGTTTTCCCTGCA
>CAUYRH010087260.1:0-42874 GCA_963574655.1 Perodicticus potto
TCAAGGAGAGGCAGGCTGGTAAGGAAAAAGCAGAAGAAGGCTGTAGCAGGTAGAAGCCTCTTCTTGACCTTATCTTAGCCCTCTGTGTGACTTGAGGTACAACTGCTTCAATTCTCAGGCCCCTGTTTTGTCATCTGCAAAATGACAGTGCTCTTATCCCTGAAGGAATGTCATAGCTGTTGGAGACATCACATACAAAGGTACATTAGGCAAAGCATTCTAATGCTACCCCAAAGGAAGGAAGTGTTGCCATGAAGTCATTCCTTATCACCCATTACAGAAAAGCAAGAACAGTCACACACTCTAGCCACTGAGCAATGACTCATTCCTGTGCATGTGACCTGAATAAATGGAGGATGTGTAGCAGCTCTAAAGCATAAAAACGAAAGAACAGCCCAGTGTCCTCATTCATCACTGTCCAACTGAAAGTTTCTGTTCTGTGTTACTTGTACACATACTATTCTGTGCTTATTCAGTGAGCACACTTCTGCTGATGACCTTCTCTGTGCCAGGCCCTAGGCTTGACTGTGGAGGCACAAATGGCAGGACAGGGTCCCTGCCTGTGACAGAATGAAGAGACGGTCTGTGGAAAGCTGAGAAAAGGATCGCTAAATCACCAGAGAGATATCAAGAAGGCTTCACCAAGAAGGCAGCCTTTGAGAGGACACTTGAAGGATAGCTAAGGCATTTGCTGAAGGAGAAAGGGAACCAGAAAGTGGCTGGTAAGATGAGCCTTGGAGTTTGGGCTCAAGGGCAATAGGCAGAAGTTGGAGTGAAGATGTGGGAAGCAAGTTTAAAGCCAAGGCAGCAATGCAGGAAGCTGAGCCCGAAATCAACCTTTCATGGGCCCATCATGTCATGTGCCATCATTGTCATGCCTCTTGGATGGGCAGACCCAGGGCCTTTGTCTCCAGAGGAGCTGTCCAAGTCCAGGAGAGTATAAATCACCACAGAGGAATGGCCAAGGTCACATTTATAGGTCCTAGAGAATTAGGGCATCTTGGCGGGGGCGGGGGAGAGTATAATTCAACCCATGACAGTCAAGGTGCTACTATAGCTCTTCAGCTAAAACCTGAATCCACAACACCACTTCAAGGACATCTGTGAGTTGATCTAGCTCATGCCTGGGTTCAAGTCCCAGTTCCATCAATGCTGTACAGCCAACTTTTAATCTCTCCAAGCCTCCTTTATAAAGCAAAAATAATATCTCTCTCACAAGGGTGGCAGCAAGGAGAAATGAGGCAATACACACAAATGTCCAGTTCTACCCATGGCCTCTAGGTAGCACCCAGTTCATAATGTGCCTACGCTGTGTTGAGTTCTTACTTGAGCCACGTGGTGAAATTGATAACGATACAGACTGATGTACATTACTGCACAGGCCCGGCCGGTAGTGCCTAAGAGGCTTTTCTTGCCTGAGCTGGTCCTTCTGCCAGGCCTGAAGGTGCTCAATGTACAAATGCTGCATCCTCTCTGTTTCCTGGTGGCTGAGTTAGTCACTACCTTAATCCAATGTACCCTGAGCTTACCTACTTTCTGCAAACAGACAGTGGGGCGGGCTTTATGGGCTCTTATCTAATGAGGTGGGAGGCAGAGATGAGAATGCTGATCTCCTGACACAGACCCACACAGGCTGCTCCATGAGGAGGAAATGGGGATGTGTCACGCTCTGCTCATCTTGGCGGAGCTGCCCTGTGTTAGCAGGCGTGACCAACAGCCTCGTCATCTGCTCCTTGGCAGTGGCTCTTGTGTGAGCTCCAGATGGACGATTCAGGTGTGAACGTGGTCCTTGGAGCTTTGGTACCTTATCTGTACTATAGGATTTACGTTGAAGGATCTTGGAAACGTTTTCCCTGTTTGGACAGTCTGTGTTTTTTGGAAATTTCAAGAAGAGTCCTGCCCCAATGACCAATGTTCTGTATGGTGGACAGAAGGGAGCTAGCAGTTTGTCATTCTTGTCCTCTCTCTATCTTTCTCCACCCCTTTTCTCCAAGAAAAAGTTTTAAGATGACCAGAAGAGGTCCTTTGGAATTATAGTGTGATTTGCAAAGGGATTTAACTTACTAATCAATGGCTCTTAGAATCTTTCAGCTAGAAGGGCCCACCTATCTCAGTAGTTTCCAAATCTGCCTATGCATCCGCACCACCAGAGGAGCTTAAGAAGGTACCAATTCCCAGGCCATAAACTAGACCTACCCAATGAGCTCCCTGGGGCTGGGACCCGGGAATCTTGGCGGCCACCTGCTGTTCTGCTACCTCAGAGCTATGGGGGCCATGAAACAGACGCTTAGGAATTTTAGTCCTCAGCTGTGTTGTATTTGCCCCACATTTCCCCAAGGTTCACAGAGAGGCATGTATACCTTTCACATACTCAATCTGTGCAAAAACAATTGCACATTACATGGTAAATGAATACTGTTCCAGATGCTGAACTGTGATTATTTGTAAATGCATTTTTTCTTAGTTTTCTCATCTCTGGAAGCTTGATCTGGTCCAAGCAACAACCCTGCCTTATGTGGGAGAAAGGGCCCAAGTTTGGGAGTTGGCCATGGGTTTGGGTGTCAGCTAATATCCCTTCAAGTCCCAGTTTCCTTTCTTAAAGAAGGGCACAAGATCATACAGGATTTCTGTGAGATTTAAAAGAGATGGTATTTGTGGAGTGAGTGGTATGTAAAACAATGGAACAGGGATGGGTTCCTCTTTCACTCCCTCTCTTATAGAGGGAATGTATCCTTTATGTTGTTTAAACTAATACTGGCCTTGCAGATGTCTTCCTAAGGCATGCATTTTGTCTTGGCCCATATCTTCTCCCAGGCTAATTTGTGAACTATGCTTGACTTTAGGTCTAATGTACTTATATGTACCTGTGAATTTCACCTTCCCCAGATATGGACCATCGTAGTAATGTATGCTGGCCAGATTCCCAAATGAGGGCCGGAATGGGAATGACAAGGGTTAAAAGACTGTAAGTATAGAAAAACTCTGCTTGGGGCTTAAAAAATAAACTAATGAAGATCTGCAGGCATCTAGAATGACTACATATGAAGAAAAGAAGACTATAAACCACAGTATGAACAGTAGTTTTGCTGGAGAGCACAATTATGGGCGATTTTCATTTCCTTTTGTTATTTAATAAACTTATTTTAGAGCACTTTTAGAGTTATATAAAGACGTGAAATAATAGTACAGTATTTCCATAAACTCCACTCCCAGTTTATCCCATTTTTAACATCTTATATTGATATAGTACATTTGATATGATTAATGGACCAATATTGGCACATTGTTATTAACTACAGTCGGTACTTCATTCAGATTTTATAACTTTTTGCTTAATGTCCTTTTTCTGATCCAGGTTCTCATTCAGGTTACCCCATTCCATTTAGTCGTCATACCTCCTTAGGGTCCAGTAGCCTCTGACAATTTCTCAGACAATCCTTGCTTTTGATGTCCTTGGCAATTTTGAGGTGCACTGCTCAGATATTTTGAAGAATGTGTCTCTGCTGGGATTGGCCTAATCCTCTTCTCATGATTACATTGGGGTTATAGCTTTGGGAGAGGATGATCACAGCCATATGATGCCATTTCCCCCACATCATATCATGCCTGAATTATTACTGTTGATGCTGTCTTGAATCACCGGGCTGAGGTTAGTGTTTGTTAAGCTTCCCTACTGGAAAGTTACTCTTTCCCTTCTTCCCCTCCCCCTTTTCACATGATACCATGTACTATATTTCATTTTTATTTCTCTATATTATCTAAAGTTTTCTTTTTCTCCAATGGGCATAACTACTTTAATAATTAAAGGGGGAAAACGTCTTTTCATTTTGGGAAAAAATAAACTGACAAAACCTCATGAGACTTTTGTCTTTTCTTTGGACTGTAGAGCCTCCATAGTTGACCACCTCCCTACACTGACCACCTCCTTAAGGTGACCTGATTTTCATAGGCTAGACATGCACCACATGTACGTATCAGTGCAATAGGCCTAGTTCCTGTCGTTGGCCACCTCCGTATGTTGGCCATTTCATTATAGTCCCTTGGCTAGTCGACTTACAGAAGCTAGAGTGTGTTTTGTTAGAGCCTGGTTTCCAACACTGTTGCACACCCCTCCTCCTATTGGCTCTGCTGAGAATGTCTCCCATTTCTCTCTTCTGACCTCAGCCCTGTGCCGCCACCTGCCTCACAGAGGGTGTTTCCTGCAGAGCAACTTCCAGTAGTGTCACAGGAGCAGGCCCATAAATCAGCCTGCGAAGCTTTGCCCTCACTGTAAAAGTGAAGGGGACTTTCAGCCTCACTTTCTCCTTGCTGCCAAAGGTAAACAGGGCATAAATCTTGCTGAAGGAGAAGGTCCTTGTCCAGCCACCTGCAAGTACCCCAGCTGTTGGAGGACAGTCTGCCCATGCCTCCTTCACTCAACACACCGAGCACTCAGCTCAGGGCCAGGCACAGTGTGTTCAGTTACCAGTGTGATAAATGAGTGACAGTAACAGTTTCCTGGCCACCTGCAGCAGAGACGCTGTCCTAAAATTTACTGTTCTTAGTAAATCTATATCTATGCACACGGGCATGCATATATATATGCACACACACACATACACAATCAAGAGAAGCATTTTTCCAGGGTGAATGTGAGCAGGTGGCTAATTTCTCTGCTGTAAAGGGTGCCATGACTGGAGGACGATATTCAGAGAGGACGTTGTGGGGCTGGGTACCCAGTGGTAGACAACCTAGTTCATTTGCTTAACACCTTAAAGAGAAAGAAAAGTGTCTTCAATCATACCTTGTCATGGCCTTGTCTTCCTGACCCAGGCAGCATTCCTCTGAAAATGGAACATTCTTAGCAAATTGTCCAGTTTTGGGTGGTTGCTGTCTTCCAAAGCAGAGTTTCTCAACCTTGGCCATATTGCCAGTGTGGACTGACCGGATAATGATTTGTTGTGAGGCTGTTCGAAGCTTTGGGCAGTCTTTAGCAGCACCCCTGGTGATAGTAGCATCACTCTCCCAAGTCGTGACTATCAAAAATACCTCTGTACATTGCCAAATGTCCTGTAAGGGACAAAATCACCCTTAGTTGAGAACCACTTTTCTAAAGGGATGAGTATCTTACTAGGTCCTGTACAGCGAAATATTATTTATAATTATTTCATAGGCTAGTGTTTCTGCATGACAGCTGGAAGATAAGGACACTTCCAGGCTGTGTAGGTCAGATGACCTGCTAACCATTCACTGCAGAAAGCACAAGAAGAAACTAGGAAGACAGTCCCCATCGTCTTCCTGTTCCAGTTACTTATTGCTGTGTAACAAAGGATCCCAAACCGAGTGAGGTGAAGCAGCCACCATTTCTGGTTGTGTGGGCTCCAGAAGGGACACAGCAGAGTTGACTGGTCCTGATCCTGATGTCTGGGCCTCACAAGGAAGACACAAGGGCAAGGGCTGCCCTGATACCTGGGACCTGGAATTATGCAAAGCTCTCTTCACGTATAGGCCGTCATCTGGAAATAGACCAGAACATCTCAGAGTACGGCCACTCTGAGCACTCAGTGCTGACTCCGTGTCTCAGGGCTCCAAAGGTGAACCAGGTGGAAACTATCTTGCCTTTTAAGACTGAGCCTTAGACTCACATGGCGTTGCTTTCACTGTGGTCCAAGCCCTCCCAGATGAGATGGAAAGAGCCACCAAAGTCATGTAATATGAAGAGCAAGGTGTTCCAGTGGCCACCTGCACCAGGTCCCCCGACTTTACCTCCTTGTGGAGTCCATTCCCCTCCACCCCTCCGGTGGGCTCTGGCTCGCGGCTCGCTCCTCTCAGGCTCACTGCTCTCCTTTCATTCTCATTTTTCTTCCCCACAGAGCCCCGAGAGACCAAAATAAAAACCACCTTCCAGCTTTGCTAGAAGACGAGGTTCTAGGGTTTTGTTTAGCACATTCCCTCTGCATGTCCTCAGTGGCTCTGAATCTTTTGATTCTCAATGCTACAGACCCTAAGTGTAACTAACTCCACATCACCCTGGAGAGCTTATTTCAAAGCAAAACCACATCACCAGATACTATGAGGTTAGTTCAACAAAAAATTGTGGTGCTAGTGTATTTGAAATAAGATTGCACATAAATCTGTCCTTTTAAGAGACTATTTTTAAAAAGTCAACTTGAGTCTTCCCAAAATTTTCAAGGCGGTACACACATAGGATTCTTTTTTTTATTTCAAATTAATATGAGGGTACAGATGTTTAGGTTATATTGTTTGTATTTGTTAGGTAAGATCCAAATTGTAGTTGTGTCCCTCCCCCAGGAGGTGTGCCATGTACCCCTTCACTGTGCCCAGTAAGAGCAGATTGCCAATGCCCCCAAATCCTCTCCCATTTGACTTTAATTTTATGTGTTCCTCTTGACGCACAGGGTTCTGAATAAATGTTTACCAAGTAAGAGTTTCTGATCTCAGTGACTGGGCATTTTACTGTGTCTAATATTATCTATATTAGAGGCTTGTCAGATTTTTCTTGAGCCTGGAAGTTCTAGGCTAAATATAATTATAATTTGAATTTTGACTTCTCTTTCGTATTCATTCAAGTTCCAGTTACACTGAGTAAGTTATTGTGATTTTTCTGCTAATTTGAAAAATTGCCTAGCCTGTCAGCATAGCTAAAATTCTGCCTGTGATGGTTCAGGGCCGCAGGTAGTCTGTTGTTGCTGATGTGTGCGGAGCTCAGGATTCCTGGCTGAGAACTCATCGGTTTGGCTATTCAACTATCTTTACTGAGGAGCTGCCATGTGCTCTGAACTACAGGGAATGCCAAGCAGGGATGACTATCACAAAGAAGGCTGCTCTGTCCCAAATCTCTGGGCTTTTTGCTTCCTTTGGTTCTTTGCTGTGCTTGTCCCAGTGGGTCATGACTGGATCAACGTTTTTCTTTCTTCTTCAGCCTCCTCTCTCCTCATTCTTTGCTTGCTGATTTTGAGTATTGCTGCAGACCAAACTGCCCCAGAACTCACTGGCACACAGCCAGAAGCCGTGGCTGTCATCCTTCAGGGTTTGGCTGTTCAGGCTGAGCTCTGCTGAGATGGGTTCAAGTCTGCTGAATACATCCTCACTGCTGTTGGGCCTGAGGCTTTCCACAGCACAACGTCCTCCTGGTGAAAGGGAGGAACACAGGAGACCAAGCCTGGCTGCACAGGACATAGCAAACCTCATGTCACATCCACTGACATACCAATGGCCAAAACAAGTCATATTCTCAGCTCAAAGTCAAGTCACATGTCAGTATACAAACCTCGGGAGCAAGAGGAGAGTACATGACTATGTCCTGGATGTTAATCTAATCCATCACACCCACTTCTTTGCAAGTGCCATGCTCTTTCTGGCCTCTGCAGTTTTGGTATCTGAAACACTCTCCCCTTGGGCCTCAAACTACCTCACTCTATGACTAATCCCTACTTATCTTTCGAGAGTCCAGCCCGCAGCCATCTCTCCTGGGATGCCTTTCCCGATAACACACTTAGGTTCCTTGCCTCCCCTCTGGGCCATGTAACAGTTTATACATGTGAACAGTTTGTACAAACCCATAAAACGAAACTGTCTGCCTTTCCCTCTCCCATTACTGCATGAATCACACCTTATTCACCATTATTTCCCCAGCATGTGGTACAGGATTCGGAAGTTTTGATGAGCAAATGCCTACTGTGCTGTGGTGGTGGGTAAGGAGGTTGTGACCCCTCTGCACTGACAGCACGGGGAGCACAGAAAGAAATGGGGCTTTGCTATTTCCAAGCAGCCAGGCCATACAGGCTACATGGGCCCGTCTCACAGTATCCAGCAAATGCCAGGGCCTATCAGGGCAGGGAAACCAGAGTAGATCAGGAGGCTTAGGTCTGCCCTGGTTGGCATCATATCCTCATTGGCCCTTTTTGCTTTACACGAGAGTAGGTCCGCTTGACTACCAGTTTGCTCCCCAAAAATAGTTTGGGGAGATCTAAGACAGATATTGGGTGCATACAGCTCTTCTTATGCAGGATTTGTCATTGGTGTTTGGGTTTGGTGGGAAAGGAGGTGGAGCCAGGAGCAGGGAGCCGAAGGCCATGCCTGTGTGTAAAGGCATTAGCATGTGCGGTGGCCACTGGGTTCTGTTTGAGTGTTTCCAGTGATGACAGGGAGGACAGAGTGAGCAGCCTTGCCAGCTGCTCTCAACCCACTCCAGACTTTATTTTTTTCAGAATGGGTCTGGAAATGGGAATTTATATGTCTGCCGGGTGGTACTTTAAAGTTGCAGCTGCTCCTCATTTAAAGGAATCTAAAGCCTTTCACTGTGAATGATCATTCTGAAGGTAACTCAATTATCTGTGTTTGCTGGTTCAATATGGTGCTCTTGGATATAATAGCCCATCATCTCAGCTTACTGAAACCACGCATGGCTTCCCACGCTGGGTCTTCATCCAAAGGAGTGAGTGGAGAGATTCAGACGCATCTTCCAAATCAATACAGAGAATATGAGAGATGGCAGAGGATGGCAGAGCCCCAAACCATGCTATCTCTTCTTATACCATTTGTAATTCCCCTAGGCATACAAACATTCAGATGATTCTCATTATCTCAAAGGTGTTTATTCCAAGCCAGTTGAGTGAGCTGTAAAATGCACCAGATAGTACACTGTTTATTCAAATTTAGAATTTTATATTAGCCAACTCCACTCAGACACCTGACATGTAATGGTCCAAACAAAATCTTTCAAGCATTCTCCTTAGGCAAGGACTACAGAGAGCTAGCATGGTAGTGTATGGGGCAGGCACAGTGTGTGTCTGGCATCCCCATCTGTGTTCAGTGACCCCCCACGGTAGCCATTGCTCCCTTTGAACCCACTCCACATATCCACACCCTGACTTCCCGTGTCCCAGCTCTGCCCATTTAGATCTTCCAGGCAGTGTCCCTCCCCTACTAGAATGAATACTTTGAACAGAGAAGTTATTCAATGAGTTTGTGGGATCAAATTATGAAATTAAGTGATTAAGTAAGCAAGTTTAGGAACAAGAGTCAAATAATTCAGAAACTTTGAGCAGAGCCATTATCAACACTGAGTTATCCAAAATTGGTGCTGAAAACTTCCTTTGAGTCTCTTTGTTCAATTAGCCTACCCTTCCCCCCTTTGGCTCTATCATTGGTTAATCACTTTATTGCTCAGCCTCTCAAAGTGCTCCCCTGCAAAAATGAGATAATGTTGACCTTGAAGGTGGCTGTGAGGGATATGGGGATGGATGGAAAGTGAGATGTATTTGGCCCTTGGTAAATGCTTCAGATTCTTGAATAATGGCCAGTACCAGTGTTCTGCACCTGCCAATCCACTTACCCATCTCAGCCAGCAGCATAGACTTCCCCATATTAGCTCCTTATCCCACCATGTTCTTTTCTTAATAAATAGGTAGTAATCACGGAAGAGTATTTTTTTTCTGACCTTTACTTTTCATTTTTTCTCTTATGGGAAGGATTTCACAGCTTAGCTAAAGTTTGTGTTTTCTTTAAAGGAACCCAGATTCTGTTTTCTCCTGAGAGTCATGCACACATTTTGAATAGAACCGTGTTTCTTCACAGTTTTCTCACAAAACATCTTTGACTGAAACATGGAGTGAAATGTGTTATTTGGCATCTCCTACTAGACCAGCAACAACAAGAAAATACATTTTTCTATTGAACATTTCCTTGTTAAGCAGGAGATCTGAGGTCATTCTTAGGGACATGGAGCCTAAGAAATTTGCAGATCTTGAGCAGGTTTTACAGGACTGCTGGAGCTCAATCCCCTATGGTTTTGTTTAATGACTCTCTTTAAGAGTTCACCGCACTGGGGAGTTGTAGTCAATTTTACTGGAAGCCCAAACCAGAAAATGAGCAAAAGTGAGTCACCTGGTAAGAACATATTAAATCATTGTGACTTCACTGTTTTACTGGTAAGGCAGACATCGAACTCAACATGAACACACAGACTACATTTCTTTCCTGTCAAACATGGCTGGAGCTCTGTGCAGATAAGGCCTCCGTGGATCATTTCTTTTCCAGAGGCAAGAGAGAGTGAGCAATCATAGCAAATATGCTTCCGAGATCTGCAGATAAGGCTCGCTTTCACCTCCTTCTCAGGAATCATTGTTAATGGGTCAATTGCATTTTCTTGTTTTCACATGAATTTTCATCAAACGTTCATAGATCTACTGCATATCTACTGAAACACCCTACCCTGAATTGCCTCTTCAGGGAAAAAGGCATAGAGATGGCATCTTTAAAGAATTTATATGCAGAACCTCTCCATTGGTTTTGACCAAGAAAGAAAAATAGATTCTGACTCAGGGAGCCAAGTCCAATTAACTATTAAGAATTCTGGCAGCCTGGAGAGCTAAGGTTGAGTAGGAATCTGAGTCTCAATACTGCTCCAGTAGGGAGGATGTGCTGATGAATTAGCATTCATTATCACTGGGGTAGAAAGGAAGAATAATGTCAGAGGGGGTGGGTATCGGCTCTGTATTCTAGGCTTGCAAAGTTAACCATCTGTGGTCAAGTTATAAAGCTTTGACTGGAAATGTTCTTCCCCCAGACTTGAATTGGTAGTTACCTCTAACTGTTTGGCTTTACACTCTCAGATAAAAACCAACTTGTTCAGTCTAGTTGACTGAACATGAGCTTGGATGAACTGAACTCTGTAGTTTCATTTCTTTGTACACTGGAACACAAAACCAAGTTTCTAAACTTATAAAACACCTCTTTCTCTGATCACCCTTCTATTCATGCCCCTACTTAGGTTCAATAAGCAAAGACTATTGTAAATTGCCTTCCATTCTTCTTTCTGCATCCTTGCATGAAGGCCAGGGGACTCTCATCCACCATGCCCACCGCCACCAAGTGTCGATGCCAGTCTGCTCTCCAGAAAGGATTTGTTATCCATCATGTACATCTCAACATCAGTTTTACTGATTCTCCTTCTCTTAGAGAATTATCTTGAAATTCTCTAAGGACTGAAAGTTTCTCCCATTGTAGGAAAGTAGGTCTCAGTAGTGGGAGGGAGGACACAATTTCATGCAGGAAACCTTCTTATTATGCTTCAAGTAACACCACATATAGAACATCCTGATGAGGTCAGCCCTGCTGCTGTTTGGCCTATACCAGAGGGAATTCCCTCCCTGAGTGTTTCATTGTGTCAAAGACACACATCCACAAGCACATGCACAGGTGTCTTCCCTGCAGCCCAATCTCTCCCTTGCCCTCCCAGCCGGCTATTTCTGGCAGAAAGAAGGTCCAGTGACTTTGTAGAGAACAGCCATCAGTCATTACTGTGGTTGACTATGTTTTTCTTACTTAACACCATGCATGTACACTCTGCTTTGTCATTGGATCAGAATCTAATTACTCTTAGAATGTACTGAAGGAACTGAGTGTAGGAGAAAAGCCCATGTTTCATTTTGTAAAATGAAATTCTTTTGCAAAAAGCATAATCCATTTATTCATTCAAGGAACATTTGTTGGTTGCTTTGTAAATAATCTCGTAGATTTATCAAGAAGACAGTAGATGGCATTCCAGTGGGGGTCCAATGTCTGGGTGCAGTACTAAGTGGGGTGGGGGGGGTCGGGGGGGATGGCCATCTCTGAAATCTCTGAAATCTCTGAATCTGCAAAGCCTTTGAAATAGTTGCTCAGACATTTGAAAGTTCGAGTGTTTGAATCTAACTTCAAGGTGAAAGGACACAGCCTGAAGCAATGAATACCCATTTCCAATCTTTGCTTGCTATCTTTCCACAGTGAGTCCAGGGCCAAGTTTCCTTCTCTAACAGGACTCTGAACATGCTTGCAGTTGGGGAGGGCGCGAGCACCCACCTGTTTCCCTATCACTCTGCACTGGTGCCTTGCTTTGCTTCTTCACAGGAGCGAGTATGAGCATCTTGTATCATGGTATCTCTCTCCAAAACCTTTGCTGACAATCTCCCTCTTACCTTGTTGACATCTCCATACACTGAAGGGTCATTTGGATGACAGTTTTTGAAACTATGTCTGATGTCCAAGAAGAAGAATCAGGAGTCAGGGAAAGGCTGAGAGTATAACGAATCTCTTTTTACTATACGCATACCCTGCCGTCCCTGGGGAAAAGCTGGCTGGGCCAGACAGCATGCCTGTGCCTCTTTCCTTGGTGGCAGGTTAGGGTGGTATTAGACAGGAAGAAATATAATAACTTTGGAAAGCTGAAAGGAGCACATCCCAGTAAACCAAATCTTTCTTTAATGATGCCAAGAATACTGCCTGCCAGAAATCTACTCTAATCTCAGAAAGTAGCAGATAGAGGAGTTTCACTCCTGCGAAATGAACTTGAAAATGCAAGTATCATGTAGAAACTAAAAAATTAGCTACATATTTCTACATCCAACACAAAGCTTAGATGTTGCTGTTGGGTTCCTAAAAGACTGTGACAAAGAACTGGATGTAATGGAGAAAGCAGGATGTATGGGGGCGGGGGGGCATGCCTTGTAAAACCCCTTTACATGTTTTATGTCTCCAAAAGTAAAACACTGAAGGGTATACTATGTAAAGAGCGTGTCAATGACATATTGTCATCTCAAAACGACAGTCCCGGGCACTTTGTATGATTGGTTTCCATTTATCCATTTATTCATTACTTGCCAGAGACTTCTTGGACTCTCCCTTCCCAGATGTTCTGACAAGATGCTTCTAAGTTCATGTATACCCTTTGCAGATGGAATGCATTTATTTTGGTCTCTTCTTGCACCCAAATAATTGATGGTTTTCTGCCTGCAATTACAGGTTCCTGAAATCTGGGGCTCCTGGTAGTTCTGGAGAGTTAGAGATTAGATGCTTAGAATGAAGAAAGCCAGGAGTAAAGTTATCAACAGGCTGAATAAGTGTCTCACAAAGCCCTGGAACCCTCACCACCAATCCCCACCTCAACCTGTCCTGTCCACATCTGAACTTTCTTCTCTCAGAGCCTGCAGTAGGTTTAGGCCTTATTTGCCCAATATCCCTCACCTCACAAACTGAGAGAATTAGTGCTAGGTACCCGGGGTGCTTCAGGTGCAGAGAGAGGTCCAAGGAAAGGATGGAGGAGTCTACGGAGCACCAGCAGGGAAGATGCCCCAGAAGAGAGGACAACCAGCTGAGCACTGAAGTTTGATTAAAAGGGGATGGAATAGCCTTATCAAAATTTTCAAGAATGTGTGTGTGTGTGTGTGTGTGTGTGTGTGTGCATGAAAGATAGAGAGATATTTACCCATTTAACAAAGGAAATCAGTACAAAATCAGTACAAAAGAGAACATGAAAACGGGGATTCTGTACAGTCTATGAGATAAAAAGGAATTCTGGGAAAATAGCTCAGTGAGATACAAGCTGGATAATCCTTGCAGGGCAATCAAACTGTAGCTTTTAAAATTCTTTCCTACCAGCCTTTCCCCTTGTCAGTTTTCCATAAGTTCACCTCTAATTTTTAAAGACTACAACGTATCTGGGCCCTATCAACAGTGAATAGTAAATCAAACACAATCAAGTCTCCCTAGAGCAGGCGTGAGCAAGCTCTAGAGAGCTCAAGCTTCTCTTGAGAGCCACATAATAAATTTTTAAACTTTATGGACTATAAGATCTCTATCAAAAATACTCAATTTGGCAATTACAGCACAAAATCTAGGCAAAATTTTAATAAATAGAGGAGGCTATGTTTCAATAAAACTTTATTTACAAAAATAGTGTTTGGCTGGATTTGGCCTGCAGGCTCTAAGTTCCTGACTTCCATTCTACCATGACCTTAAAGGATCACATGATGATCTTTTTAAACTTTTATCCAAGTTTTGATTTTTTAAATCGGTTTAAAACAAAGGAAAGAGCAAGTGCAAAGGCAATGAGGCATAAACTCACAGAGCATATTTGGGGGTATATAAACATGTAAAAACAACTGGACTACCGATACGGGTGTATTAGTAATACAGAGAGGAACAACACTAGAAGTTAGGGAGGAAATTCATCATCATTTTACCTGAAGAGATAAATGAACCTGAATAAAAAACCTGGACAAGAGAGTGAGCTGGAGGGTCAGGAGAAAACTTCTAAATACGGATCAAAAATGTTTTCACATAGTAAATGAGAAAATCTCATGAATGTTATGTCAATCAGGTTGATAAAAATATCTCAGAATGTTTGTGAAACCCGCACACTGTACCCCATGATTAAATTATTGTACACAGCTATGATTCAATAAAAAAAAAAAAGAGTGAAATGGACCTGGTTCTAATCCCAATGAGTAGGCTGAGACGATTGAGCTAATCTTATTAAACCTTGGTCTCTATGCTTCAAAAATAAGGTTAATAATTGGACCTTCTAAAGCAGCAGTCCCCCCCCCCCGCAATCTTTTTGGCATGAGAGGCCAGTTTCAAGGAAGACAATTTTTCCATGGATAGGGAGTGGGTGGGGTGGGGTGATGTTTTCAGGATGATCCAAGCACCTTATATTTATTGTATAATTTATTTCTATTATTATAACAGTGTAATATGTGATGAAATAATTATATGACTCATCATAATGTAAATGCAGCTTAATTATCACTTGCCACTCCTTGATAGGGTTTTGATATGAGTCTGCAAGCAATTGATTTATTACAGTCTCTGTAGTCAAACCTCTCTGCTAATAATAATTTGTATTAGCAGCTGCACCCCAGTGCTAGCATCACCACCTCAGCTCCAACTCAGACCATCAGACATTAGCTTCTCGTAAGGAGCACATAACCTTGATCTCTTGTATGTGAAATTTACAGTAGATTACATGCTCTGTGAGAATTTAATGCTACCACTGATTTGATAGGAGGTGGAGCTCAAGCAGTGACAGGGGAACAGCTGTAAATGCAGATGACACTTTCCTAGGTCACCTGCCATGCACCTCTTGCTGTGCAGCCTGGGTCTTTATAGACCACAGGACTGGTACAAGTCCAGGGCCCTGGCAGTTTTAAAGAGTTGCTGTGATAGTTAAAAGAGATGATGTATTTCCTAGTACTCAATAAATGATATGTCTTAATTACAAAGTTATCATTAGTATTCTTTATAACTCAAAGCCAAAGGGAGGTTTTATGGCTACTGATAAATACACGATTATTTGTTGGACAAGTATAGGTGCTAGGACCACAAAGACAGAATAGAAGTCTTATTATTCATTTCCTTTCCATTTAAAGTCCTTGGTTTTTGAGACTTTGATCTGAGACAACACAATCTTTCCCTCTAATATCCAGCAGGGTGCAGAAGCCCAGAATTTTCTGAAATTCCTATTAAGAATCCTCTCACCTCCACTTTAGTGCAATTTATAAGCAACAAGGATTCTGGGGACAACTACCTTGTAAACAAGGACACAGTTGTTGTACTTAGAGTAGAGATGCTTGGGTTAGCAGCCACATTTGCATTTCGACAATGGATGTACTAATTAACAATGATTCCTACCTATTCATTAAATCCTCTAAGGCTCTCTAAGAAACACAGCAACCCCCTTCACTACGTCCGTGTCAGCAGTGCCCTCTGCTTCCTCAGAGTCAGTCTTGAAAATATTATCTATTACTGGGATTTTTTTTTAATTGGGACAGGTTATTTCCCTCAGGGCAGGGGGATTCCCCTCTCTCTACCTAACTTCCTGGCATCCCAGCTAGGATCTCACTTTCCAAAATGCAAGCTTTGCCTCATTCAGGTTACTAGTAATAGTGCAGCCCTCTGTATCTATGTGTTACAATCTGTGGATTCAGACAACCTCAGATCAAAAATATTCAGGAAAAAACCCTGCATGTGTATGGGACACATATAGACTTTTTCTTATCGTTATTCTCTAAACAATATAGTATAACAACTATTTACATAGAATTTTAATTACATGGGGTATTATAAGTGATTTCGAGCTTATTTCAAGTATACTATATACAGAAGGATATGCATAGATTATATGCAACTACGCTGCTATTTTATTATACAGCAGGATCTGAGCATCTGTGGATTTTGGTATCCAAGGGAGATCCTGGAACCAATTCCCATGGGTATAAAAAGATGACTGTACCTGCCCCGTTAGCAGCTCGAAAGCTTACTCATATGGCTGTAATAAAACATTAATAAATAATGATGATATTTATGCTGGGCCATTTATGTGTTTCTTTTTCACTTCTAAATACTAAATAGTTTACTAAATAGTAATACCCAAAGAGTAATGATTCAAATGCTATGTGGTGCTGTCTAGCTTTGCCTAGATTCAATCAAACAGGCTGATCATGGGCCCCAGAATGCTGAGGTCACATCAGACTGCAGAGAGTCTGAACTATTCAAGCAGACCTAAGGCGAATCCAAAGATTGGGCCTGCTGGAAAACGTTCAGCCTGGGAAATCAGCTCACTATACGCCCATTACACACTTAACACTCAAGAATGAGCTGGCTCGTTTTATAATGGTTCCTTACATTGTAGAATAACTAAGTGTGTCACTGTGCTTTTCAGAAGGGAGGGGTGGAGGAGCTAAAGCTGGGCAGAATCGTGAAAGCTCCTCCTGAAAATGACAAATGGAGCTTCTCACATCTGACAGCACCTGGCTTCTATATGATACCACCCAAAGTTGCATGGATCAGAGTGGAGTTGGGCACCCTGGACACTGTACCTCTATCTGGGAGTGGCCTGCTATTTGTGTGTCTAGCTTACTCTAAGAGTCCATATTGTGTAATGGCCAATGACACCTTATATCCTATTACTGTAAAGAAACTCTGTGTTAATTGTCAGTTTCATACCTTCTACCCATTGCATTGCCATCCCTGTGCCAACCATGCCAACTTTATTTCTGTGCCACTCTATTTGGGATTGCACCCACATTGACCCACCATAAAAAACTTCCTCGAGCTTTGGGTGTCACTGTTAGTAGAAGAGGACTTCTGCCTGTTCCACAGTCCTCCTGGACATCTCCTGAGATACTGCGAGAGACCATTTCCAAGTGATGCAGGCCCCACCTGCCTTGTAGCTACAGGCTTATCTGCATTTTCACAGGGAGCATAAATCTTGAGTGGGCCTGTCTAAATTAGGTGACTCAAGCATATTAAAAAGTCACCCTCTTGACTCCCCTTTGTATAAGGAGACTTGCTTTCCCACTGCTTCCCCACTATGTCCCCATCCTGTCTTCATGACCACCAGCCAGGATTGACATTTGCAAGGCAGCACTTCCAGAGAATGACACCCATACTCGCACCTGCTGTCCTCCTGCTTGTTGGCAGACACTCCTCAGAGGCAAGTGAGGTGGCTCTTCAGGCACCTCCATTTGCTCCACTCGGTGCCATACTCAAAGAGGTGTCTAAAGAAGCATCAGGCCTGGTCCTGGTCCTTGTGAGATCTAGATTTGGCTGGTCAGGAGAGGCAGCAGCTGCTCTCAACTCTAACGGTGGCATCAGAAGTCCAGATAAGCAATTGTGTGAGTCCAGAGTGTTTTACAGGAAGAAAGCAGCATTGCTATTAAATCGTGCTTTCTATGAATTACACTTCTTAGAATGGCATTTCTTATTTAAGAAAGGAATTTCTTATTCAATTTTTTGAACTTAAGTATGAATATTTACTCTACTGATGAATAGTTGGACTCAGGGAATTTGTGTGCAATTTCACATAGTTCTTCGTCATTTGAGCCTCACTTTCTTTATCTGTTATATGAGAATATTAATATCGATTTCATGGAATGGTTGTGAGGCTTAAGGGAGAAAATGCCCTTAGTACACTTAGTATGGTTCCTGATATAACTGGCTTTAGGAACATGGTGGCAAGGGTGGTTACTCTCCGAGGGAGAGTGGTTAAAGAATGTTCTGCTAGAAAGGGACAAGAAAAAAATGAACTGGGCCTGTTTCTGAATACTGCCCATGGGCCAACATCAGAGCCACTTCCATGAACACCCACTGGTGACACCTTTCCGTGGACACTGACCCATGTAGTTATACCTGCTATTCTTCAGTATCCAGTGCTGAGCCAACCATACTCAATGACTTAATGCTTAAGAAAAAATAATAAGTGTCTGGATTATATGTCAGAAATGTAGGCTTTTTTATGGATTGTGACAGTCCGTTGACCAACAGCAAGGGGTGTAGTGTGAAATGTCATGGAAGGACAATCTCCCCTTGTTATAGCATAAGCCAGACTGTCACTGAGGGAGGCTACTTCTGCCACATCGGCGTGGAACTGTCTTTGCTCCCTCATCGGAGCCATGGCTGGCTGGCGAGTGCTCACTGGTCAGGCCAGGTCCCCAGGCTCTGTCAGAATGTGGCCGGCCAATGGGTGTGCCGCACCTGGGAAACCTGCCTCTCCAGTGTCTCAGAGGGTCAGGATGACATGCCAAGCCCTCTCCGTCTCCCTTGGAAAACCTCCTTTCTGGAAACTTGCTGGTTTAGGAAGCAGTTCGCGCTCCTGGAAGCAGCTCTGGGCCCAGGTCAACAGCCTGTTTGGGCTCTGGTCCCAGTGTGTGGCCAAAAAGAGACTCTGGGAGAGAATCTAACCTGTCCTTTGGGAGAAGGGATTTTTATATAAACAATTTTTCTCTCTATAAAATGCCTAAAATACTCACTATCATTTTAGTGTTTACACATTGTTCCCTTAATGCTTATGAAAGCACTTAGAAAAATTTAAGGCATTAGCAAAGGCAAGATAGTAGAAATGTCTTTGGCCCAGGGAAATGTGATTCAAGACCATGCCCCTTCTTGGGTCCTATCTTGCATGTTTGAATCTCTGCACGGAGCTGGAAGGGACCCAAACAAATGATTTTAAATTAATATTATTCTAGTTCTCAAGCCTGGCAGCTTAATACCTTCACCTAGGAGCTTTTGTAGAAATCTCAGTCCTCTACCACCAACCCCGCAGCTCCCTTTTCTAAATGTCCCAGAGGATGAGCACCTAGGAAGGAAGGGGCTGATCAGATCCAGCCTCTGGTTTTGCAGCAGGTGATGCAGTGGAGGCCAGGGAGCAGCAGGGATTCGAGGTGGTTACCAGGTGGCGGGACAAACAGGACACCAGATGGGGCCATGGCCAAATCTCCTCCCAGGCAGGGCCAGCACCTGGGCCCTCTTCCAACATCCAGGCACCTACACCCAGAGCGGGGATCCTATTGTTCAACAATGTTCTCTCCGAGTCTGCCATGACCTCACAACCCAGCCACAGCAGCTTCTCCACAAATTATTGGCAGGAGCAGGAGATGGCAGTCTGTTTGCTGAGATTTATAGAAAGATGAAGCCTTTGGTTCGGCTCTCCCTAGAGACTCTGCAGTCTTCAGAGCAAGGGCTGCGTCTCCTCTTCTCTGCGTCCCTCAACAGAGAAAATCAAACCAGAAAACATGCTGGATGAATGAGTGAACAAATAAAAGCATCAGAAGCGCTCAAGTACCAGGCTTAAATTTGAACCATAGATGTCATATAATGAAGCCATTTCTATGCTTAACTAGTTCTTCTGCTCTAAATTTTAATACAGTCAGCATAAAAATAATTTTGATAGTTAGCCAGGGTTGCACTGATGCTAAACATGATGCGTACTTGCATTAAGAGAGGAAAAGGAAAAAGGAATGGGGCTTTTGATTCTCTGCCTAATTCACAACAAACCATCTCTGGTTGTAATTGTTTATAATAACTTAATGTCATAATTACTTCTGCGTAGGTTGCCCAGAGCAGCAAAAACACAGAAGGATCTCAAATCCATTGAACTAGATTTAAAGGAAAGCTGGCTTCTCCTCTTGTCAGTCGGAGTGAGCTTGTCCCAGTGCTTCACCTCTGACGCTCACCAGCCTAATCTTTAAAGGGGGACAATGATATCTACCTTGTTGAGTTATGACAGTAGAGGCATAATATACTCACTTCCAATTACTACATCCTTTTGGCAGTAACTAGTCACTTGGTCCCAACCTAACTGCGAAAGAGGCTTTGAAATATGCCATAAATGTCGACTAGCTCTTTATGGACAGTAGAAACTCAGTATGTGTTATTTTCCCCCTCAAACCATGTCCCCCACTGCCACTCTGGGAATACAATCATAATTTAGGAATGTGCATTAGAAAACCACCACTGGCTTGGAAAGCAAGTTGCCCAGGTTTGAGAGCTCATCCCCTCCTGCAACGCTTCCTGTTTTCTTTCCTTTATTCCATCACTTATTCATTAATGAACAGGTATTTATCAGGTTCTCCCATGGAGTGAGCAGCTGTGCATGTGTAGTTAGGACAGCCGCTGCTTCACGGCACTGACATTCTGGCAGGGAGGCTTAGGTGGGCACGAAGTAACAGACAATGGTGAAAAAGTGACTGAATAAATGGGAAAATCTATGGGATAAGCATAAGTGCTGTGCTAACATGAAACTGGCTGATGTGACAATGAGTACCTGGGGGAAAGGATGAGAGGCATTTGAGATGGCAGTGACCAGGAAAGGCCTCTCAAAAGGAGCTGTTATTTGAATAGAAACTCAAATGACTGAAGAAGTCATTCAGACACAGCCTTCTTTACAGAATATTGAGGACATGCTATCAAAACCAGAATAGAAAGTATCACTTCTGTAATAGTGGACGGGAAAACTCAGCAAATTCTATGCCTAAAAAACAACAACCCAACTAAAAAAGATGATCAGAAACAACCATTTCAAACTCTGGAAATTGACCAAAAAAAAAAAAAAAAAAACACACTGAGGGAATGTTATGAACAATTTTATGTCAATCAATTAGACAATTTTGATGACATACAAAAATACCTAGAAAGACACAAATAATCAAAACTGACTCAAAAAATAGAAAATAGACTTTAGTAAGCAAATAAATGGAATTATTAGTAATGAAAAAGTTTTTCACAAAGAAAAACCTAGCCCAGATGACTTTGCTGGCAAATTCTATCACACCTTTAAGGAAGAAATAATGCCAATCTTTCACAACTCTTCCAGAAAATAGAGGAGGAAACACTTCCCAGTTCATCCTATGAGATCAGTAGATTAACTGGAGAAAAGGCATACAAATTTATTAATATGGACCTGAAGGAAAGTCACCAAGTGATTACCCCAACCCACTAATGAGGTATAGAAGCTTATACCACAATGAGGTCACAGAAAAAACAGAGGCTCAGATTATGCCCCAAACAGTTTATGGTGGTAAATAAGGTTATAGCGGGAGGAAAGAAGAGGAGGCGTGGCTAGCAAAGGCAGTCTTGTTACACAGGTGAAACGTCACAGGTGGCAGCATTCCGAGGGAGTGGATGGTAAAGGTTTCTTTTAGACCTTTGAAGGTGTCAGTTGCTCAGTCGATCTTTCCCAGCTCGAGACAAGGGAAAGTCTGGCCACATCAGTGCAGATTCTCTGCAGATGCAAATTTCCTGCCCCAAAGACAGCTTTGCAGGGCTATTGCTGTTTGCCAGCTCTCTGACAGCCATCTCAAAGTGTGTCAAATAAGTAAATTTTTAGGGAAAATATTTTTACTTCCTTCAGAAGTTAACAAAAGATTGAATAGATGATATTATGCTCAATAGTGGAGATGGAAAGATTTATTCATAATAAGTATAGGGACAAGGTAAGGATACCACCTCTCTATACCTCTATTAACCATTGAACTAGTATTTCCAGCCAGCAAAATAAAGCCAAGAAATAAATGCTAAAGATATGCAGATTGGAAAGTAAAAATGAAAAACTGTCTTATTCACAGGTAATATCAACTTGGATGTAGAAAATTCTACAGGATTAACAAAATTCTTCTACAACTAATAAACAAATTCAGCAAGATTGCAGATACAAGATCAATATTAAAAAGTCAACTTTATTTTTTATACTAGCACTGAACAATCTGAAAGTGAAATTTAAAAAACATTCAAAATAGCATAAAAATAATAAAATGCCTAAGAATAAATTTAAAAGGATGAGTTCATGGATTGGAAGATTCAATAGCATCATAATGGCAGTTCTCTACAAATTCATCTTCAGATTAAATGTAATCCCTATCAAAATCCCATCTAGCTTTCGTGTAGAAAATGGCAAGCCAATTTTGGAAACACAAAGCTTCCAGAATAGCCAAAACAATTTTGAAAAACAAGAATAAATTTGAACGTACTGTGTGTCTTAAGTAATCAGAACTATGGGCTACTGGTATAAAGATAGGAATATAGATTAATGAAACAATTGGCTACCGGTGTAATTGGAATATAGATTAATGGAACAGAATTAAGAGTCTAAAAATAAAGGCTTACACTCATAATCAAGTGATTTTTCAACACAGGTACCAAGTTAATTCAATGGTGGAAATAGTAGTCTTCTCAACAAATAGTACCATGCTAATTATATATCCATATGCAAAATGATGACTTTAGATCCTTAACTCACAAAAGACAAAGACTTACTCAATGCAGGATATTAATTGACTCAATATAAATGGTAAAACTATTAAACCTCTAGGCCAGAATTTTTCAGCCTTCTTTATCTTATGGCACATTTGAACCTATAGTTAAACTTCCACGGCACCCTTAAATTATTTTGATCAAAAAAAAAAAAAGTAAAAGAATATACTTACCATGCTTTGAACTTCTTTTGACAAAAATGTAATTAATCATCTTTAAACATTTTCTTGGCACATCTAAGATATTCTCACTATTGCACACCAGTGTGCTGTGGACATTGGTTGAAAATCTCTGCTCTAGACTAACACATAAGAGAAAAAGTTCATAGCCTTGGGTTAGGCAAGAAATTCTGATATATACCAAAAGTATGAGCCAAAAATAACTAATATAGTGGACTTCACAAAAATTAAAAGCTTATGCTTGAGAAGATAACAATAACAAGTGCTAGCAAAGATGTGAAAACACTGTAACCTTTATACATTGCTTGGTGGGGAGGGAGGAAGAAATTGTGCAATCATGTTAGAAAAGAGGTTGGCAATTTCCTAAAAAGTTAAACATAAATTTACTACATTTATTATTAATTCCATTTCTGGGGTATCTATCTAAAAGATACAAAAAAGTTATGCCTACATACAGATTTGTACATAACTACTAATAGCAGTTTTATTCATAATAGTCTAAAAGTAGAAAGAGCTCAAATGCCCAACTTAAACAAAATATGATATATTCATACAGTGGAATAATATTCAGCAATAATAAATGAATTACTCATCACAGTACAATATGAGTGAATCTCCAAAACATGATGCTAAATAAAATAAACTAGTCGCAGCAGACTGCACATTGCGTGAGACCCTTTGCATGAAATGTCCAGAAAGCCAGATCTGTCGGAGGCAGATGCCTGGTGAATCCAAAGGTACAAGGGGCCTCTTGGGGGTGATGGAAACTGGGTTGTGGTGAGAGTTGCACAACCGTATAAATTCACTAAAAATAAGCGAGCTACACACTTATTGTGGATGCATTTTAAAGTACATAATAGTATCTCAATGAAGTTGCTTTAAAAAGAGAAATTTAAGGTAAACAATGAAGCGTCAATGAAGTTGCTAAAAATAACACATAGATCCAAATTCCTGGGTCTCAAACCATAACTGGCAGCGATGGCTGACAGTGGAAATGCCTGACAGTCAGAGGGACCTCCTGTACATGGTTCTCTGTTGCATTTTTTTAACATTTCCAATAAATATGGGGATACATACCTTTAGGTTACACAGTTTGCTTGTGTAAGGTTGAAGTCCAGGTTGTAGGCGTGCCCTTCACCCGAATAGTGCGCAAGGTGCTGGTTGGGGTTCTATGTGGACATTTCCCTGCTTCACATTCCACCTGAGCAGGGTTCCTCTGGGCAGCGGCCCACGGGTGGGTGACAGTGTGGACAAAATTGTCTGGGACTTTATCACAAGGAAAATGGGCAGATAGCCAAGACTTTAAGCTTGGTGAAAAAACATCCACACTGAGTTTCACAAAGATGCTTGGTTGTTCAGTGGGGGTGAACTGAGGAGGGGCCCGGAGGGTGGAAACTAAGTGGTTCACTCTGGCAATGGCCAAGTTAGAGAGGAGAGTGGAGTGGGAGGCAGGAAACCCTGTCCGGGACTCTCGGCCTGGCACTGACGCTCCTCAGCTGACCTGAGTGTCCCTCAGTTCTCTCATCTGCAAACCAGAAGTGCACACAGAGCCTGGCCTGGCCCTGGCTGAGTGCACCCGGTGTGATGTTTCATCAGTGGGCCCTCTTCTGACTCCAGACCTCCATGTTTCCAGAGTCTCCCATCCTGTCCACTCCCCTCCCACAGGGCTATTCTGAGAAGTGGGTGCAGTTCTTTCAGGCAGGCAGTCAAGGGTACCAGACACACTCACCAGAGTCCCCTGGGAGGGCCCCCAGAAGGGACACTGGAGGTCTGGGTGGGGCTGGCCCCTCACCACTGCCCTCAGGGTAGGAGCCTGGGACTTGATGGCTTCTGTCCTAAGCTATTAAAGGGCCTGTCTCCATCCCCTGCTGAGAACGAGAGTTTCAGAGAAACCCAACAGTTACCATGGAAACTGCATGAGGACCCTAGAATCTTCCCTTTCCCTTCGTGTGCCATTTGGTCTCTCATCAGACCCTTTAGTGACCACCTTTAAACTTGTATGTGTGAGACTGCTGCTTACTTGAATGTCAGTTGAGATGCTCCAGGAAGCCAGGAGCCCCCAGTAAGGATGAGTGAGGGAGTGAGAAACTTCTGAAAGCAGTTGCAAAAGCAGCAGAGAGTCCAATCCCTGGGGTCTTGGAGATAACAAGGCAGGAAGAGGGCCAGGGCAGAAGACGAGGCTTGCCTTGGGAAGGTTATTTAGAAGGTTCTTGATTGAAATCTCACACCATCACTTACCCCTGAAAAGAATATGGATTACAACCCAAGTGAAATTCATTCATTCAGTATATGGATTGAGTGCCCACTGTTGTCCAGGCCCTGTGCTGGCTCTAGGCACACATCAAAAAGGTAAATAAGTGAGACAGGGTTCCTGCTCTTATGAAACTTATGATCTAGTGTGGGAAGACAGATAAGGAAATTAACAACTATAGCATGGTGCAATCAAGGGGCTGAGGGATCACCTGGGAGGACAATTTGAAGCCTGTCCCAACTGCTTCTGGTCCAGTAGGCGGTGGATTGTGTGAAGCCTATTTTATTTCCCTGTCATATCAAATATCATGAAAAGTATGCATGAACCATATTTTGCTAACTAACTTTCGTTAATATTTGTGTATTTAATGTGTGGCACAAAACATTTGTGTATATAATGTGTGGCCCAACTCTTGGTTGGGCCCCCCTGAATGAGAACACCTAGGGACCGCCCCCTGGAGGTGACATGCCAGCTAAGACTGAACAATGAGTTGAATGAGCAGGAAAACAGGGAAGAGAAGAGCAGCATCCAGGCCTGGGAGCTGACCCCGGCAAAGGCCAGGCCAAGGAGAGTAAGGAAATCCTTGTGGGGCCAGAGTTTCAGGGGACATTAATAAATCAGCACACTTGTGCACAAGTGCATGAATAAATGCTGGACCCTGAAATTGGTGGAGGCCAAAGAGTGTCTGGTGTTGATACGAGTTGGAAGACTCAAGTTGCTGGAGTCAGGACAGCCCTAGCTCTGACGGGGGCAGCCATGAATTTAAGCAGAGATGGCATGGGGAAGACATGCCACTTCAAAGGAATTTTCAAAGGGACCTCCCATCCCCTCACCCCCACAGGGTCCTCAAAGTAAGGGTATTTTAGTATCTTCAAATGGGATGTGACTTACAAAGAGTTTAAGATTTCGATTGACAACAAATGGTCTTATTTGCAGAGCCCTTTGTTATGTTACCTCCTAGGCCCTTGCCACAGCCCAGGGAGGACAGTAGAGCTAGTATGATCTGAGGAAAACAGCCTACACAGATGGTAAATGGTGTGGTACCAGAACTAGGACTTCAAAATCTGACTCCTGGGATCGGGTTTCTTCCCACTCTTCTTCGATTTGTCTTCTGAGTACTCAGTGAGAGCCTACAACACGCCCGGCTCTGTCTGGGCCTGGTGCTTTGGAGACAGGTGAGGGCAGATGCAGCTACACACTTTAAACATAAACATTTCTCTTTGTTTCTGATTTAGAAAACTGCTCTAAAGGCCTGGGAAACATCTAGAGCGAAATCAGCATGCAGCCTCACACCCTGCGCCTAGAAAGAGAGTCTCCCCAAGAGCTTGTGTTCTGCCTCCTGGGGACCACACTCAGAACATCTTGCTGGGATTCTCAGTAGGAGGTTGGCACTTCCTAGATCAGAGCATCCCTCCCACACACAGCTGCTCACCTTATCTACTCCAAGATGACCCAGGAGTAGAAAAAGTCACAGTGATGGTCTGCTAGGTGTCAGGGAGGCTCACACACAGGCTGATCAGACTGGCCTGGGGAATAGATGGCCCCCATGTACCCTGCCCCTCCACAAACCACTGGTTAGGAATTCATGCTGGGAAAACCTTGCCAGGTAAATGGAGACATCATCCGGATGTGAGGAGAAGGCAACACTCCAAGCGTGGCAGCAGCCCTAGTCTAGAGAATCAGCCTGATCACTTGTTTCTCCTGAAACCAGTCCTGAGCTGCCACAGAACAGGAGACAGGGTTTGTTCTACCTTAAGAAAGCATGTAAGTAAGCAAGTATCAATATTTAGAAAGAAAAAGATACCAGGCAAAACCATGACAGTTAAAATGCATAGCAGTCGGGCAGGCCCGCCTAGGCTGATTTCGGACAGAGGTGCCTGAGGGGGACCCCCATGTCTAGGGCCCTGTTCGTTGTCATGAGTTTACTCTTGCCTTCCCTCTCTCCCCCACCCCTGTGAGTTCTGCCTGCCCTGGACCTCATTCATTCTGCAATCCCTGCCACCCTCTGCACCAATTCAGACACCGCCTCTTCCAAGCAAGCGCGAGCTGAGCCCCTCAGCTGGAAGTGATCACTCGCTTCTCTCTAAAACTCCAGCTGAGGTTGTTTGAGGCTGATCCTTGTACCTGAGACCTTCTTTATGTATTTGAATTTTGCCCCTCTAGCCTCAGGGACCAGCCGGGAACTGGGGAAGGTTGTGATGCAATGTCCTTAGTGTTGAGGATGACAAGGGCGCCCTTACCAGCCAGCTCTGGGTAGAACCAGTGCCAAACAGTTCTTGGCCACATCTTCAGGAGGAAAGGCCAAGCCAAACTCAGATGGACTTAGATGCACTTGGTGTGGCCGGGTAGAGTGGGCCTGGGAGTTAGGAAGTTGGTGCTAAGCCCTCCTTCCCTAGGGCTGGGTAACCCATAGGTACACTGAGGGGTGCCTCAGGCACAGCAAATTAGGGGGACACATAAAAACAGGAGAAAAGTTCAGCTATAGGGAGATGTATTCAGAACTTTACAATTATAGACTTTGTTGGCTATGATCAAATAGGCCTCCTGGATGAGGTGGTCTGGCTGAATTTTAAAGAAATGATTTGACTTCCAGCATCCATCTCAGTTTTGTTTTTGTGTCTTACACTATTTGTTTATATTTTGGACAGTGTAGGTTGTGGGGATCCACAGCATTTTTGTTACACAAGGTCCCTAAAATCCTTATTCTACGCATGGCTATGTCTCCTTTTAAATTGGTGACATTGGGTGTGGCTGGGAACTTCCTCAAGCTCAACTGCTTCATTTGCAAAACCAGAATGGTAGTAGCTGCCTCAGAGAGATGTTTGATTAAATTCGGCAAGGCTAGGGCGCCGGCCCCATATACTGGAGGTGGCGGGTTCAAATCCAGCCCTGGCTGGAAAAAAAAAAAAAATTGGCAAGCCTAATTTCAGTTCCCAGCACAAAGCCTGGAGCAGGGTGAGCATTCAACTAACATAGCCATCCTGTTGCTGTCCAGGCACAGATGTGAGCAAGGGTAGCCCATGTTACAGCACTGGGGAGAAGGGAAAGGAACTAGGCCCCTAATCTAAACCAGGCATTGGAAATTTCCAGGTGATTATTTTTATTTCAATACATACCCTTTCTGAGTGCCTAAAATGAGCCAGTCACAGGACCAGGAGCATGGAGGAGGACACCTAAGTTTGCCTAGGGATCGCTGTCATTGGGAAGGCCTCCCAGGTGAGCTGGGTTTTAAAGGACTGTACTAGCAGCAAGTTTACTGAGATCCATGTGCCCTCCAGAGCCCCTCCCCCTATTCCCTGTCCCGCCCCATGCCCTGAGCAGTGAGTGCTGTTAGCAAGCTCCAGCCTCTGGCTTCCAGGAAGGGGCTCAGGGGAAGGAAGGAGTGTACCCTGGCCTTCTCCTTCCCAGCCACTGAAGACAGGCTGTGCCCTAAACCAAGAGTTAGGGATCCTGTTAGGTGACCCCATCATCACAGCCTTTGGCTTCAGGTCTCAGAAGTTGCTTCCTCATCCCTCAACCCAGGCCAAGCGGTATTATCTGTGTCCTTGGTTCCTGCCCCAACTCCTGTGGTTTCTCCACATTCAAACTCACCCTCATGAACAGTGCATTGATGCACCCCTCCTATTTCACCTGGGACTCTGACTAGTACAAGTAGGGATTACACAAAGAGGGAGGTAAAGATAAACCACCACATGTGAAAAGACCAATATGGACTGAGGCCTGGAAAGGCCCTGTGCATGGGAGGGTAGTGTGTGTGGGCAGGTGAAGGGGGCAGGGACCCTGTGACTAAAGGGCTTTGGTGATAAGCACTCTCTTTTGAGTGCCCACAATATGCTTTTCATTTATGCAAAAATTTCAGAATTATTTCTTATAACATCATCATTCATGGATTTTCTTACTGTGTTCTGGGAAAGCTTTAAAATGGAAGCAGTTATCAAAGTAAATGCAACCTTCCTGCGCCTCCTTGTTAGCAGCCTCCCTCATCAGGGCATAATTGAGACATTTGAACTGACTTTTCTTTTCTGGGAGAGTGTGGTCTCTTTGAGGATAGGGCTTGCCTCTCTTTGAGGATAGGGCTTGCCATCCCTTCTGGGTCACGGGCATACCTCAAGCAGAGGTTCAGGAGCTGTTTTTAAATAAATGAATGAATTTCTGGCTAGACAATGGCTGCTCTGTTACCTGGCAACACCTAAGCACTATTGTTTAGATAAGGAAGAAAATTAACAAATTCATCAATTGGATTCTAGACACTTCAATTGTCATAGCTCATGATTTAATTGTCTTGTGTAAAATTCATCAGCAGCTACTGCAAGTCAACACAGAAAGTGAGAGATATTTTCACATCTTGGGTCTTTATGAACTTCATACTTGCCTTTCATAGCAGGCAGCAGGGGAAGCCAGCCATGGGGCTTTCCTGCCTCTAACATCATGAATTAAATCCGGGGGCCAGCATAGGCTGTGATCATTTATCACAGAAGGTCTGTGCGTGGAGGGAACTGAACTTGTGTGATGCATTTTCTAGCCAGAAACAGAATCTGATAGTTTGATGTGTCTGACTTGCACTGCTGAATTTTCTTTTATCCTTTTAAAATATGTTAACAAGTTGATTGGCTGCCCACATTTTAAATTCAGGAGATTTTGCACACAAATTCATGAAAAATCGGAAGATCTGCCAACATGGGCCCTCAATTGCTGCTTGGCCACATCTCTTGGAGCCAAATATTAGCCCACTCACCTCAGACCCAGCATTAGCACTCCTGTGGGCTCAGCATGTCCCTCTGTCACACCCACCTTGACGTTCTCACTCAGCCTCCCTCATTCATGTTACTACACCTGGTGCTGCCCACCAGGAATTAAGGCCCCTGATTGTTGCATGTGAAAGATCATGTCTATAGACGGAGACGTATGGCCCACCATGGGTAGCACCGTGCAAAGTAGACAGAAGGCTTCCTGAAAGTTGTTTCTGGGGATCATTTTACATTACAGATATGTACAGTGTATCAAATTGTAAAAGCACACATTTATTATGGGAACAGATCAGGATTACTTCCAGGGGGTTGTGTGGTCCTCACTTCAGTTATAGAATCCAGCTTTAGGGTAGATTGACTTTCAGAAAACCACAACCTATCATTCATGGGTTATAGATAAGAGGATGTATGAATGGTCTGTCTGATGGGGCTCCAGGGTGGTCCAGGCAGGCCTCTGGACCTTGGCTCTGCATTAGAGCTCAGAGCCTGGGTCTGATCCAATTTCTCTCCTCTGAAGCCTGGTATCAGTGTGTAAAAGCTGCCCTGGTGATTCTCATGTGCAGCCAAGGTCACTGGGCCCAAGGAGTCAGTCATTTTAAGGTCAATGATTGTGGGATTGAATTACATTTGAGGATGGAAAGCCGACCAGACCAAAGACCCAAGCTTTTGGTTTCACCCTATATCCTTCACCCAACACAGCATCTGATAGACGGTAGGTGCTCAGTATGTATGTATGAAAGGGAAAGAGGGAGAGAGAAGGGAGAAGAGTAAGGTGGGAGCAGAGGTGGGGAAGAGAGAATTGTGGAAGCCTGTGGCCTGCTGGATACTAATTTGGCAGTTCTAGAATATGGTTATTGTGTCAGGTTTAAAGGAGGGGATAGGAGGCCCCAGGATGACTTCACTGGCTCGGGGGAATTTTATTTGCTCAGCTTGCTCTCATCCTTAGGCAGTCTAGATTCAAGTGTAAGTACATACAGCTGAAAAAAGAGAGCCATTTGGGCCTGCAGAAGGACAAATACACATTTCAAGGATGAGTTGTCCTCTGGGAGCTGAACGGCTTCTCTGAGCCCAACTCCCAGCGAGGGCCCAGCAGGACCTGTGAGTACACTTCATTTCTTCCATCAGAATCCCTATGAAGCAGGTACTACCCCTACCTTCAGCAATGGAGCCCCGGGGGCACGGGGACTCCAGATAGCGAACACCCATCTAAAGGTCTGTGATTTCCAAAGTTTGTGTCTCGTAAAAATTTAAACACTTGCTAAGTGAAAACAACACCTTTTGCTTTTCTTTCTGGCAAACACCTTCCACAGGAATTTTCTCACTTCTCTGAGGTGACATATTTCACCAGCAATTCCCCTGAAACTGGAGCTGCTAAAGAATGGGGGAGCCAAGTAAGGCCTGCCCTCCAGGAGTCCCTGCAAGTAGCTCTGAGGGCAGGGATCAGAGGGCGCTTGGGAAAGTGAAGGGGTTCAGGGCTGCATTTCGGATGGCCTTTGAGATAAAGGTTGGTGGCTGGACCTGGAAGACATGGCCCTGGCAAGTTGTCACAACACAGAGGACTAAGGAGAGAATGTGGGGCCGCAGGTAACTGGAGGATGGGAAACAGGGCGGTATCACCAACTAAGGAAACTAATACACGCCCAGCCCTGGTGTTCTCGGGACGCCAAGTGGCTGCCTCTGGAAACCGCCGGTAAATCAGTCCCAGAGGCCTCCGCCTTCTTTGGGCACCTGAGTCTGGGCACCCTGCGACCCAATCTACACTCAGACCAGGACCTCACCATCTACCACCTCATGCGAGCCTTCCTTACAGAAGGCCTGAGAAGGGAAATGAGATCCCCGCCTTCAGCTGAGAGACAGCAGGTCAGCGAGATCACAGGGCGAGCCAGGGCCGCACATCCCTTAACTTAGCCATCCCCATCAGTCCAGTTGTGGGACCACAGAAGGTTCAGGCACCTGCACGTTAAACGTCACTGCCAGGAAGCGGGCATGCCGTCTGAAACTAACGCTGAGCATGGGGACACACAGTGTCCATCTTTCCCTCCCTGAGCGGAGCTGTTGCCACACACTGGTGCTCCACGGTGGGCCATGACGGCCAGAGAGGCTGTGCCAGCAATCGCCGTGTGGCTGCGGGCTTTGTAATCAGAGACCCGGGTGGAGCGGGGCGAGCTGATGGTCCCAGGATGAACATGGAGAAGCCTGTGCAGCAGGTGCTGATGAACGATCCCGGAGCTGGGAGGGAGAGCAGGAGTGTAGTCTGCCGTGGCCCTGCCTGGAACCCGGACTGAGCCCTTGTGCCTTGTCTCTGGCCACTGTCTTCATGCAGTTTCCAAGACGAGATCCCCATACCTCAGTCCCCCCCGCCCCCGCCATCCCTGCGGCCTCCTCTCCAGACACTTCTCTCAAGTCCTCCTCGTCTGACCTCTCTGCGCTGCCTGCACTTCTCCCTGGCGGGGCACACCGCGCTTCCAGCTGCCGTTTGTTTTGCTAGGGCACCTTTCCCACCTTCCCAGTTAGGTGTTGCTGTTTCCTGGAGGCCGTCTCCGAATGCATTCTACCTGGGCAGGGCAAGGTAGCCTTCCTCTGTTCCCAGAGCACATGGTGTGACCCTTTTGCATAGGCAGCACCCTGGGAGTGACCACCTGTGAGGGTCTCTGCCTCTCCGGTTTGATCTTCTCATGAACCGGCCTGCATCTGACTTCTCCCTGCAATCATCGGCACTGAATGTTTTTGAGCAACCATAGAAGTGAGTAAACGGATGCCTCTCAGCACAGGTGTCCCGACACCTTCACATCTTCAGACATTCATTCCTTAGTGTGATTTCCCCTTTTTTTCTTAACTATAGGAACAAACTTTGATATCTCCGTCTACAGTGAACACTTAGGGGGAAAAGCATGAAGGCTGGGGAGACCCTTGACCACATGTTTCTGGCTTAATAACTTTAGGTGAGTTAGTGTCACCAACTGTAATGCAATAAAATTCCCCTGCACTCTTGAGATTCTAGTCTAGCAGCAAGCAAAGGAGAGGAGAGTCTGAACACAACCCTGAGGACACAGGGGCTCCATAAACATGGCGATGGCCACTTGGCCGTCTTCCCTAAGGATACCCCTTGAAGCTCTAGTGCCACACGATGCTCTACAAAAAGATGTTTCCAAGAATATGCAGTCTTACGAACACTGGTTCTCTTGGAAATTCACAGTACAAATTAGCATATTAGAGGCTCTAAAAAGACATGCCGTTTAGAAACCTGTTTTTAACTCAGCATTTTCCAAAGGTACGTAGTCATGAAAAAAACTATGAGTATGTATAACATTCATTAGAAACAGCAGCACATGCTCTGGCAAATGCTGTCACAATACTATTTTACAGTGATATTCTGATAAAACACTGATGACAGGAAAGGTAATCACATGGAACTCTGAGAACTATTGTTCCTTATTTGGGGAAGATGCTGAGCTCAGCCACCGGGGAAAGATGACCTCTTCCCCCTACTGTGCTTTGAGTGACCACCAAGCATAAAACCATGCCCAGTGTTAACAACCACATTTTGAAATGGAAAATGATCAGATTTCTGCCTCACTGCACTCCTACAAAAGGTCCATTCTGAGTCCTGCTCTGCAATGTGCTGTCCGTCACATTGAGCAGGACAAGCAGAGACAAAAAGCCCAGAACAAATCTCTCCATCCTCCCTTGGTTTAGCCCATCCAGAGTGCACACAGCATCTTTAGGAGAAAGAGCTCTCTAAGTGCAAAGGGCGCTGGCAATCAGTTCTACTGGACTGGGAGGGAGAGAACTCTATTTTAGGCCAAGGGAACAAGCACTCTGACTTACATGCACCATCATGTGAGAGCCTATGGCAGCTAGAAAGTCAGAAAGGCATAATTATCCCTTTGGAGAGCAAAGTGAAATCTGTCTTCCCAATTATCAGGAGAGAAACAGGTCAGAACAAAGACGCTGGGGGGCCCTGCTAGCACCACAGTGCTGAAAAGGGCTGTTTACACCTGCCAGAGCTTCCTGGTGCCCTCCTTAATAGACAGAACACCGCAGGAACTCTCAGCTCTCCTGCCTTCCAGAGCACTGAGGCTCCAGATAGCTCACCAACTTCTCTGCGCTGGGCCTGGACAGCTTCCATCACCTCCTGACAGTCTTCCTGTCCAGCCTCCCCTCTCCTCCTGAGACCCTCCAGAGAGGGCTCCGACAGGACAGCACCCTGTATATGCCAGACACTGTCGTGGCTGCCCCCTAACTTCTGGGCATGCCACGAGCTCCTTCCCACTGGTTTTAATGCCATAGCCCTTTGTGATCTAGGCCTGCTTTACTGTTTAACTCTGGTGCCTTACATCCCATGACAGAAATTAAAATGATCAACCTGTCTGTTCTGCTCAGGCCTTCTCACCTCCTCCTCATCTTCCTGTCCTCCTGCTCTCAGTCTGTCCAGATGCTGCCTGGAGTGTCTTCACAAAGTAAACGCTGACAGCGCCCACTACCAAACGCTCTTGTGTGTGTAGTCTTCCTCCCACGTTTTGTGAACTTGTTTTACAGGCTTTCAGCCCTGATGGTACTTTCTCCTGCATGTCTGTTTGCTATTTCATTAATTTCTACTATTTGGGTTTGCTGGCCCATTGAAAACACTCATAAAATAGTTAAATCTCTGCTAAAGATGTGAAGGTTTTTAAAAGTTATCTAACTCCTGTATAATCTACAACAGAGATGACAAAAGAAGACAGCAGATATTGAATGATAATAAGATGAAATTACAAATAACTTAAGACAATAAATTTGAAAATTTAAATGACATGAACAATTATCTCAAAAAAATTATCAATTGATATAAGAAAAAATAGAAAACCTAAACAATCCTGTAGCTCTTAAAAAAACAAAATCAGCAATTTTTCATGGGTAGATATGTATTCTTGCTGAGCATGCTGGGAGAGTCTTTATAATGTTCAGCTTAGTCTTGCATCAACGTTTTGTAACTCTAGAACTTGGACTTTAACTTAGAATTGAAAACAATGTAACCTACACATTTATAACCTCATATTTAATTTGAAATTTGAAAAAAGTATATATATGTATATAATCTCAATTTTGCATGATTGCCATCAGTCGTCAGACCCTTTTCAGCACCCCAGTGAGGATTGGGAGAAGGAAGGCAGATGATCACAGATGATCCTTTTGCTCCCATTATTGCCTCTGGCCCTACTAGCCCAGGTTTTCTGTGCATTTTACAAAATTTGAGAATGGTAAGTTCCTTAGGCTTCCTTCTTCCTTTCTCTTCGTAGGAGCCAGTTTGGTAGTTCTGAATCTTGACTGCTGCCCTTATTTCTCACAAAATGTGGTTGAGGGAGAGATTTAGCTGGGGTGACCAGATGATTTGGTTCTGTTCTCACGGAAGTGAGTCATGTTTTCGCACTGGAATGTTAATAAAGAAGCTAGAATGGGAAAGAAGCACATGGTGGAGGAGAGAGTTCAAAGGGAAAGGACACTGTCCCACCCTGTGACCCTTGAGGATCTTTACCCAGAAGACATTTTCTTGGGGACCACTTGCCTTGGGAAGACAGCCCTGGGAGTCCTGTGTGCCAGGGGTGACTGACTGCCTTGCCGGGGAAGGTCATGACCAACTTTGTTCATGGGCAGTTAGCCTTTGACCTATGCCTTGTAGGTAAATGAGCTCTACCTTCTCCAGTTTGCTTTATTGCCTGATTACTCTCTTTGCATAGTTTGTGGATTGTATTTCTTTAGTGTTCACTTTGCTCTTTTGTTTCTTATACTTTAATTGTTCTCAGCTGACGGATGCCTTAATGACTCTCTTTTATCGCACTTTTACTTTTATCCCTGGCTTATATTATTTTATCTGGTTTTCTCATCACATTCCAGTTTTATTTGGAGCCTTTTTAGAATCTTCTTCATTTTCATCTTAGCCTTGTTATTTGCCTTTTATGCCGTTTTAAATTATTTTTGCCTTGACTCATTGTTTTGCCGATAGCATACTACTACTTTATTGTCTTTTATGCTCTTTAATTACAAAACAAAAAGTCTAAGGCGGAGTCAGGAGGAAAGATTTGTGAAAGTGATCCAGTATCTTAGAAACACCTCGAGTGGCAGGAACAGTAAGCAGATACTCAGGCTAACTCTGCATATACAGTGAAGACTTAGTGAAAAGGTACAGACAAATGTCCAAAAAGTTTGAGAAAAGAAGTACAGTAAAGATTTTCAAGCCTCATTAGAAATGGAACATTAGCGACTTCGGTGTACATCTGTCTCTCACTCTGGCTTCCTCTCTGCCCTTTGGCTTCATGTGCTGTCTCCAAACAGTGAGCGTCTGTTTTCTCAAGCCAACCCAGCCACTGAAGTCAAGTCTGAGTGCCTTGGAGTCCAGAACCTCTTGCTATATAATCACTGTATAACTGACTGGGTTCCTGTTAGCCGTTTCCAAATACCGGGAGAGAGGATCTGATGGGGAAGCTCAGCTTGGCTCAGTTTTCAGCTTCCAACCTTTATCCTGCCTCCCCCAACTGTAGCAGGTGGGGCAGTGAGGGGGACTCGAGGTTGCTCCTTACAGGCTGGAGCAGCTAGATTCCTAACCGAGCCCGATGATGGAGTGGGAAGGCAGGGAAGCTGGTAGCTTTCTTCTTTCCAGATGGTCCAATGGCAGTATTACAGCCTCCTCACAAAGCTTCTCCTCTTTTCTGTATTGTTCTTCTGTTTTTTTCCTCACTTTCTTCAGTTGAATAATCCGGTAGACAGTTGCCACAATTTCAAGTCTTCATCCCAAGGGGTAAATTCTACATCTATTTTGCTTTTAAATGCTGGAACAAAAGTTGTTTTTTTGTTGTTGTTTTTTTGCCACAACACAATTTTATAAAACCAGTGTCTTATCTGACCATATTATCATAGTTGGCAAGATTTTCCAATAGGAAAGCAATGTCTACATTTAATTGAAATACAGTGCCATGTTATTTGTTGCATTCTCATAAAACTCCTTGGAAGGAAGCACGATGAAAAGTCCATGAGCTGGGTTTGTATTCTTCTTTTTTCAATGTGACTGATTAAGGCCCATGTTCCTGCTTTTAGAAGATAAGAAAAGGAACAGACTCTTGCTGTGTGTGCTACCTTATTCCTTTCTCTTGGTAGCAGATCTGTACAGGAATTGGTTGTAGCTTAGATGATTTCCAATAGGTTTTTTTTTTTCCAGTTTTTGGCCAGGGCTGGGTTTGAACCCACCACCTCCAGCATATGGGGCCTGCGCCCCACTCCTTTCAGCCACAGGCGCAGCCCTCCAATAGTGTTTTATACACACACACAGCATGCACACACACACACACACACACTTATGCACCTCTAATGTTTAGGTCAACAAGGGACCACATGTATAATGGTGGTCCCATAAAATTATATGGAGCTGAAAAATTTCTGTCACCCAGTGACATCGTAGCCATCATGACGTCTTATGGCAATGCCCTATTCATGTATTTTTGGTGATGTGGGTGTAAACAAACCTACTTCTCCACCAGTTATGTAAAATATAGCATATGTACCCAGTAATAACAGTAATAACAGTTGATGATAAAAAATGAGTGTTGCCATTTATGTATTTACTATACTTTGTTATTTTAGAGTATACTCCTTCTGCTTATTTAAAAAAGTTAACTATAAAGCAGCCTCAGACAGGTCCATCAGGAGGTATTCCAGAAGAAGTCACTGTTATCAGAGAAGATGACAGCTCCCTGTGTGTTATCACCTCTGGAGACCTTCTGATGGGACAAATGTGGAGGTAGAAAGCAATGATTTTGATGATCTTGACCCTGTGTAGGCCTAGGATAATGTGTGTGTTTGTTTGTAACCCAAAAAATAAAAATTTAAAAAGTAAACAATAGGTTTAATTTGAAGTAGAAAAAAACATATACAAAATAGAATAAGAATATAATTAAAATATTTTTGCATAGCTATATGATGTGTTTGAGTTTGAAGCTAAGCCTTATTAAAAGAGTTAAAATGTTAAAAAAATTAAAAAGTTTATGAATTAAAATGGTACAGTAATCTGAGGTTAATTTATTGTTGAAGAAAGATTTTTTAATATATTTCACATGGCTAAGCACACAGTGTTTGTAAAATCTGAGGCCTTCACATTTCCTCACCACATCTTCACTGACTCACCCAGAGCAACTTCTAGTCCTACAAGCATTATTCAAGGTAAGTGCCCTACACAGGTGAACCATCTTTTATGTTTTACACCATGTTTTTACTGTGCCTTTTCTATGTTTAGTTATGTTAAGATACACAAATGCTCATCATTGTGTTAGAGTTGCCTATGCTATTTAGTACAGTGCATGCTGTACAGATTTGTAGCCTAGGAGTGATAGACTATACCACCTATGTGTGTACTACATAGTTGTATAGTAGGCTATAGCATCAGATTTGTGTAAATACACTTGATGATGTTTGCACACCAGTGAAATCTCTTGTCAGTGAGTATCTCCCTCTCTCTCTCTCTCCCTCTTCACCATGTGTGTATGTATATGTATGTGTGCACATATATTCATATTATATACATACACACACACATATATATTTGTAAATATATATATACACACATACACATATAAATATATTCTTGTGTGTATATATATATAGTGTGTGTATATATATATATATATATATATACACACACACACACACACACACACACACACACACATACACTCACCAGGTACTTCATGTAGCACTATTCTGGATGACATATAGTAGACTTTCAGCAAGTATTTGAAGAATAAACTGCAAAGGGAGAACTTATGTCTGCACATATTTAATTATATCTTAGGCTCTTTATAAGCTTAGCTTGTGTGAGGCCAGAGACCATAGCCTTGCAGAACAAAGTCCTTCCAAAGGCTGAGAGCGTGCTGCTGGCACAAGGAAAAACGGTGTTCAAATGCAGCTGCCTTAATCTGCTTACCATTGAGGCTATATATGCTGTCTGAGGTTTTCTACCTGGCTCTGGGATCCTATTTCTCCTCTCACCCTGACTGTGGGGTTGGCAGCAGGGAGGTGGTAAGGATGTAATGGGAAGGATGTCTTTAGACACTGGCTCCCAGAAGGTGCATGAACATGGAAATAAGAGAGACTAAGTCACTTACTGGCCCTGGTTGGGTGAGTCACCTGACCTCTCTGAGCTCCTGTTTACTTTTCTCTAAATTTTGGTAATGAAAAATAAATAAAAAATAAAATGTGGTAAAAATAATAGTCTCAGGGGCCAGGACATTATTAACCCAGGATTAGGCGTGCTAATGAGTTTGAAATGCCGCAGCTAGTGCTTGATGTCTATATAGCACATGCTCAGTTATGTGGGACTTTCCCCTTCCCTCTCACTGTCCCCGTTCCCTACAGCAATCAGTGCAATTGGAGCCTCAGTCTGAAGCCTCCAGCCGCTCTTGACTGTCAGCGTCAGCTTAGCAGCTGGGCTTCCCCTGTCCTAGCACATTCTGCTCCATTCTGATCTTGCTGTCTGACAGGAAAGGTGTTAATTGAAACCCCTAAAGAGCTGCCACATTCTGGGGGAATGAAGAGGCAAGGATGAGTCATTTCCCCTTTAGCTGCTGCTGGATGTTCATCTGCAGGAACTGAGACCATCTCAGCAGGCAGGAGCTTGTTGCTCTGCTGACAGTCTCGGGTGCCACCCTGGCCAAAAAACAAGAAGGCTATCTCTGGAATATGCTGCCCGAGTGCTGTAGGGGACTGATCCCAGGGGAGGTCACTGCTGCTGTAGAAGTTGCTGAGAAGGGGAGGGAGTCAGTGGCTCTTCAAAGTAGCTTGCTATCTGAAACTTTCGATGGATCACAGGAAAATCATTTGACCAGGGCCCTCAGCCATTATGGCACTGCCAGCCTCGACCCCAGGGAAGGGAAGGCTCACTCTTTCCTGAAATGCTAACATCAGAGCAGTGGAGTGCAGTGATGCAATATGTTCTCCTCCTGGGGAAGGATAAATGAGAGGCTGCATTTTAAAGTCAAACAGGAAAACCCACCATCCACTTTTAAATGTTCATGCCCAATGTATCTTCCTTTAGAAATCCATCACCATTTTGGCATGGTTTTGGAGAGAAGGGAACTCTTTTACACTATTGGCGGGATTGCGAACTAATACAGCCTCTTTGGAAAGAAGTATGGAGAATCCTCAGTGATATTTTTAAAATATATGATACTATTCATCTCAGTGCTATTTATGGCTATTCAAAACTGGCAACTACCTACATTTTAACCATTTGGATATAGGCTAAACACGTTTACTATAAACCATAGGACTGGATATTATGCAACCATCAAAATAGTGCCTGCAGGGAGTCTTTCTTGAGCTCTATTATTAAAGCATGAAGTTTTAATAATAAGGAAATGCTCTTAACAATGCAAAATAATAATATAGGCTACACAATTGTATATAAAGTGTGATCTATACAGTTTAAAGAAAGCTCACCAAAAAAAGATGGAAGTAAGTATGCCTAAAGTTACTGCTGATTACCTCCCAAGGGTGGGATTACCATTCTTCTTTCATCTTTTTTTTTTTTTTTTGTATTTCTAAGTTTTATCTACTGAGCTTAAAGATAAAAATTGAAAATGAAACCAGGAAACTCCAGTTTAGGTGATACTGAACCCAAAGAAAGGGACTTCTTTGGTGGAATTTCAGACAGCACTGGAGGAAGATTTGTTGGAATAAGAGCCATCTGTGCCTGAAAAATGACCCCACCCAGGCAGTGGGCCAGCTCTGACAATGCTGGGCTTTGGTGATCTCCAGAAATGCTTGTGAGGGGCAGTTGGGAGTGTGTGCCAGTCTCAGAGTAAGGAGATGTCATCAGAACCAGCCCTGTTGTGGGCCCTGGTAAGAGGGCAGGCAGGGCTCCCACTGTGGGGTGGCCCTGTTTCCTGAGAACAGAAAATGATACATCCACATGTGGTCCAATGCTGTTCAGCCAGGTGTGCCCTGGAAAGCTGATCAGATTGCCCCCCTCAAGAGATGGCACATAACAATGAAATGTTATCAGGTTTACTGACAGCCCTTTTATTGAAGTATTTGAGAATTTTTTTAAATTCTGTAATTCCTCCAAGTTTTGGAAACATTGACAGTGATTATTTTTATTTCCTCTTGAGCCATGAAGCCCATTTAAACACTTTCAGCAAATTCCAAAGGACCTTTCTATTTTCCCCATGAAGCACCTTACCCCTGTGCCCCGCTGGTGGCCTCTGTGACCAACCCTGCTGCACGATTCCCCATTCATTTAACAAGCGTGATGTGGGCTGCACTGTCTGCAGAAACCCCATCTGTGCTCACAGAGACCATGGAACAGAGAATGTGAGACACGGATGTGAGGCAATCCATGGCCGGACCATGCATTCGTCTAGGGCCTTCCCTTCTTCTTCGCCCATCACTTCCATTTGGGACCAATGTGGAATTGATGGGCAACGAGAAAAAGTGCAGTTGTGGGCCTTGCAGTGCAGAGAACAGAGTACAGCTGCCTCAGGATCGGTGGCCATGACAGGCTGCCAAAAACTGACTGGCTGGAAACAGCAGGAAGGTATTGTCTCACAGTTATAGAGGCTGGAAGTCTGAAATCCAGGTGCTGGCAGATCACGCTCCCTCAGATGGCTCTAAGGGAGGATTCCCTTGTCTGCCCTAACTCTTAGTGGTTGTCAGCGATCCTTGGCATTCCTTGGTTGTTGGGTCACCCAAGTCACATGGCTGTCATTTCCCTGAGTGTCTTCACATCATCTTCCATCTGTCTGTCTCTGTGTCTAAATTTCCCCTTTTTATAAAGACAAAAGCCATGTTGGATTAGGGCCCATCCTAATGACCTTATTTTAATTTGATTGGCCCTGTAAAGCCCCTATTTTCCAATAAGGTCACATTTTGAAGTTAAGACTTCAATATGTCTTTTTTTTTTTTTTTTTTTTGGCGCAGGGAGCTCAATTCAACCCATAGAAGTTGCTAAGGCCGATTCCACCAACTATGTAGCCTTGGAGAACACACAACCTCTCTGAACCTCAGCCACCTCCTATTCTATAAATTAGGGGAAAAAAACTAACTTCTGTGGTAACCATGAGGTCTAAATGAAGTAATAAATAATGTGTGTAATCAAGTAACATAATTCCTGGTTCCTCCAAAGTGTGACTGATTGTCCCACTTGCAGGTCACACTGTTATTTCATTCAGGTGAGATTGTCAGGCCTGAGCCAACCAGGCCTGACACCATGGCCCTGACTCCACAAAGCAGAGGATCTGAGCATACTAGCAGGAACCTGCCAAGCTGACCAGGTAGATATTTCCAGCAAAAGCATAGTGCCATCACAGGCTGGTGGTGTATTAAAGTTTGCAGAACCAAACAATTGGAACTTGCCTGTGAAGAACAACCTTCCAGGCTGGGTGCCCATAGCTCAATGGTTAGGGCACCAGCCACATGCTCCAGGGCTGGTGGGTTCAAACCCGGCCCTGGTCTCCTGAACAAAAAAAATAAGAAATAAAAACAGCTTTCTGGAGGCCATCTTTGACATGGTAGCTGCTAAATATTAGAAAGTGAAAGGTCGTCAAAGAATAAATTTGGGGTCAGACTAGAAAGCTTTGCATTATAAAGTGTGATGTGTTTATACCCAGCTCTCCAACATTTTCGTGCCACACTCCCTCCTGCACTATGTTCAGATTTTCTTTCTGTTCCATCACAGGAGGCTCATACCCACCTGCCTCAGGCCTTTGCTCTTGATGTTTCTCTACCTAAAATGCTCTGTGTTGGTACTGTCTATCACCCCAGCTCCCCAATTTGTCTGACTAATAGCTTCTCATTTTTTATTTACCCAGTACCACCCACCCTAGTTTATTTTCCTGTTCATTTTCTTCCTAAAGTTTAATGCAATTTGCAATCACGCCTTCAGTGAAGTCTTATGCTTTTTTTTTTTTTTATTGTTGAATCATAGCTGAGTACATTAGTGCAATCAAGAGGTACAATGTGCTGGTTTCATAAACAATCTGAAACATTTTCATCAAACTGTTTGACATAGCCATCATGTCATTTTCGTAGTTATTGTATGAAGACATTTGTATTCTGTATTTAGTAAGTTTTGTCTGAACCCGTCTAAGATGCACCATAGGTGTGATCCCACCATTTACCCTCCCTCTACCCATCCTCCTCACTCCCCTCCCCTCCCTCACCACTTTCTCCATATTCTTATGCTGTAATTGGGTTATAGCCTTCATATGAAAGCTATAAATTAGCTTCATAGTAGGGCTGAGTACATTGGATACTTTTTCTTCCATTCTTGAGATACTTTGCTAAGAAGAATATGTTACAGCTCCATCCATGTAAATATGAAAGAG